>JACEFZ010000722.1:0-42500 GCA_014155875.1 Cepaea nemoralis
AAAAAAGCCACCTTCACCATGGCGATTCATGTTCTTATCTCCTCAAGGCATCTCCCATCAGATGTTATGACTTTTCCGAGATAATTGTACCGATTCACTTGTTTAAGAATATTCCCATTTACTTGTATATTACATTATGGTATTTCGTTCTTCCTAGTGACGACCAGTGGCGTCACTGGGGTTGGTGTCACCCAGTGCGGTAAACTCTTGGTGTCACCCCTCTAGACTTTCACCATGGTCTTCTTCCGAGTGTTCCTGTACCATATATAATCGCATATAGTAATGTTTGTAAAATAAGTCAAACAGTTAATAAGGACATAAGAAAGAAAACAAATTGAACAATATAACTTCAATACTTCAGGTAAAACATAAATAAAGAACTTCGACAAACTCGGACAAAGTTAAATTTTTATTATTTTGCTATGTCTGCTTTGTCAAATTTGCAATTTTTTTATTTTGGTGTCACCCCTTGATGGTGTCACCCGGTGCGACCCGCACCCCCCGCACCCCCCTAGTGACGCCCCTGGTTACGACCATAATCTGTGTCTTCTTACAAAGTAATTATAATCCTAGTTGTTCACTGTGATGTGATAGCGCAATAAAAACACGGATGAATAGGTGGCCAAACCTTTCCCCACTTTCGTTGAGGACGAGCTCCGACATCGAACACGCGTCAGACCGTGTCCATGTCAAAGTTGGCTAACGCATCTTCTGGTTCATCCAGACAGGGAAAGGAAAACTAGAGCCGGGATTTCACCCGAGACAGTGAAACATGTGGACATTTTCTGACACTGAATTGCTGAAGCGAAAAGTAATTTAGTAACAGAGTAATTCTCCACAATCTACAGGTACATCTTTACATTAAAAATTACCGTATAGACAAGCTTTTGCACTGGAAATACAGTACTGACATCGGATATTACAGGAGACAAACTCGTGACGTCAGCTGTGTCTTCTAGGCAGCGGTTACCACAGACTTTCATGACATTAGATGTGTTTTGTATCCTACAGTTCATCCCCCAGCATTAGCGCTTATGACTTTATCTTTGTCTTCTGTCCTACAGTCAAAAAACATGTTAGCGCCTGTAGAAGCCTCTGCGTTATTCTTGTCGCTAAAACTTATCTGAGAAATTGCTGGCCCAAAGAAGATTTAAGAACCGGATTCATTCAATATAATTAATCTAATTTATATTTTCATACTTGCTACGACACGCCCATACATTATTCTTGTATGTGAGAATATCAATAACATAATCTGCACTCAACAGAGCGCATTAATTAAATACGACTGATGATCATACTTGTTCATTAATTAGCTAATGTTCATTATGAACATCACGGTAATCATCCATGTTCGCCACTTCTGTATCGGAAAGAACCATCACTAACATGGGCACATTATATGCTTAAGTGTTGGCGTTGGTTGCACTTGTGGTTTAGGACCCAATAACGGAAGCAGAGAATATTACCACTGCACCTACCATGCATAGCGTAAGCGCCTGCTAAGATGAGGGAGGTGGTGTGAGACTGGCGAACTCATACTGTAGAAAATAAAATCCACCCAATCAAGAACACATCTACTAAGATGGCACGAGTTGGTTGGGGGTCTGTGCTTTGGCACGTAGTGTCGGCATACTGTAACAATCTTGAGATAAGCCAATAGTAATAAATACACATAAATTGTTCCCGACAGTTTCCTGCTATATTCTGCTAATCGTCTATACACACAACATGTGAATGGTGGGCCACAATAGTCCGGAAGTGTAAAGCCTGAAATCCTATTCAGATTGTTTGTGTGTAATAGACCCATGTTGAGGCTGTCCGCCTCCTTCCAGTTACAAGGCGTCTTCAATACTAGGCACCGTGCTGTTGTTAATAAGCTCAGTTTGTTCTGTTAACATTTTAGGCACTGTGCTGTTGTTAATGACACTATCAGTTGTATCAACACTTTACTCACAGCATAGTAGTTAACAAACGTAATTAGTTTTATGGACACTCTAGGCACAGCGTTGTAATTAACGAACAGTATTAGTTCTGTTAACACTCTAGGTGCACTATTGGAGTTAGCAATAGTATTAGTTCTATGAAAACCGCAGGCAAGGCAATGTGTAAACACTGTAGCACATAGTTGTAGTCAACAAACGGTATAAGTTGTATAAACACTGTAGCACATAGTTGAAGTTAACAAATACTATTAGTTTTATAAACACTGATGGTATATAATTGTAGTTAACATACACAGTTGGTTGTATAACCACTGTAAGCACAGCGTTGTAGTATAGTTAGCAAACACCGTTAGTAGTATAACCACTGTAGCGCATAGTTGTAGTTAACAAACACTATTAGTTGTATAAAAAACTGTCATTTACTGCCAATATAGTACCTTGCGGTGTATGGCAGGGGGGTCTTTGAGCCTGAGGAATAAAGGCCGCCTGGCTAGTGCAGTCGCCGCGAACTGTGCAGGTTAGGATTTTCTTTTTGCCCCCGACAGAAAAAAATCCGACACCTTACCGAGGGATCGAACCCGGGCCTCCCGAATGAGAGTCCGGCGTTCTAGCCTCTCGGCCAGCCGCTCCTCTATTAGTTGTATAAACACTGTAAAGACAGCGTTGTAGTCAACAAACACTATTAGTTGTATAAACACTGTAGCACATAGATGTAGTTAGAAAGCTCTGTTAGTTGTATAAATACTGTAGGCATATAGTTGTAGTTAACACATTCTGAAAGTTGTATAAATACTGTAGGCATATAGTTGTAGTTAACACATTCTGAAAGTTGTATAAATACTGTAGGCATATAGTTGTAGTTAACAAATTCTATTAGTTGTATAAATACTGTAGGCATATAGTTGTAGTTAACACATTCTATTAGTTGTATAAATACTGTAGGCATATAGTTGTAGTTAACACATTCTATTAGTTGTATAAATACAGTAGGCATATAGTTGTAGTTAACACATTCTATTAGTTGTATAAATACTGTAGGCATATAGTTGTAGTTAACACATTCTATTAGTTGTATAAATACTGTAGGCATATAGTTGTAGTTAACACATTCTATTAGTTGTATAAATACTGTAGGCATATAGTTGTAGTTAACACATTCTATTAGTTGTATAAATACTGTAGACATATGTTGTTGTTTGTCCATCAAGAATGATGATGACCATTCATTTCATCCAGTGGGGTTGAAGGTATGGAGCCGTGGGTTCTAAGATGGCTGATAAGGCCTATTTTGGCTCGAAATGTTCTTTGACAATGTGGGCAAGGAATGCTTGACGTTTCTGGAGGAGGATTTCCTGCAGTTTTTTTTCTGTCCTGCCTTTTCTTCACAGCTCTTGCAGTCCTGGTTGCCTCACATATGACTGCACCCTTGCGTAATGATGCACGCCACGAATTTCGGTCTCTGGCTGCAGCCTCCCAGGTGTCATGATGAATTCCAAAAGCCTTCAGTGAAATTTTCAGAATGTCTTTAAAGCGTTTCCTCTGGCCACCTTGGTAGCGTTTACCACAACGCAGTTCGCTGTAAAAAATTCTTTTAGGGAGCCTGTGATCTGGCATGCGAGTCAAGTGACCAGCCCAGCGAATCTGATTCTTCATCAGTAGAGTGTGGATACTGGGCATGGATGCTCTTTCTAGGACTTCAGTGTCTGGAATCTTGTCTTGCCATTTACTCTTCAGTAGCTTCCTTAGGCAGACTGTGTGGAAGTGGTTTAATTTCCTAGCGTGTCGCTGATAAACAGTCCAGGTTTCACAAGCATATAGCAGTGTGGATAATACAACTGCTTTGTAGACTTTTAACTTTGTTTGCAGGCTTATTCCAGTTCTGTCCCATACATTCTTGTACAGTCTGCCAAAGGCCGCACTGGCCTTGGAGATTCTTGCATTCACTTCGTCATCAATTGTGGCAGCTTGTGACACAGTGCTGCCAAGATAGGTGAATTTGTCCACAACACTTAGTCTATGATAATTCACTTTGATATTCGGCACAGTGTGATTATTCCCTGGAGCTGGCTGGTACATAACTACAGTCTTCTCCAAGTTGATATTGAGCCCAAAGTTGGCACAGGCAACAGAATATAGAGTAGACATATAATTGTAGTTAACACATTCTGAAAGTTGTATAAATACTGTAGGCATATAGTTGTAGTTAACACATTCTGAAAGTTGAATAAATACTGTAGGCATATAGTTGTAGTTAACACATTCTATTAGTTGTATAAATACTGTAGGCATATAGTTGTAGTTAACACACTCTATTAGTTGTATAAATACTGTAGGCATATAATTGTAGTTAACACATTTTGAAAGTTGTATAAATATTGTAGGCATATAGTTGGAGTTAACACATTCTGAAAGTTGTATAACTACTGTAGGCATATAGTTGTAGTTAACACATTCTATTAGTTGTATAAATACTGTAGGCATATAGTTGTAGTTAACACATTCTATTAGTTGTATAATACTGTAGGCATATAGTTGTAGTTAACACATTCTGAAAGTTGAATAAATACTGTAGGCATATAGTTGTAGTTAACACATTCTATTAGTTGTATAAATACTGTAGGCATATAGTTGTAGTTAACACACTCTATTAGTTGTATAAATACTGTAGGCATATAATTGTAGTTAACACATTCTGAAAGTTGTATAAATATTGTAGGCATATAGTTGGAGTTAACACATTCTGAAAGTTGTATAACTACTGTAGGCATATAGTTGTAGTTAACACATTCTATTAGTTGTATAAATACTGTAGGCATATAGTTGTAGTTAACACACTCTATTAGTTGTATAAATACTGTAGGCATATAGTTGTAGTTAACACATTCTATTAGTTGTATAAATACTGTAGGCATATAGTTGTAGTTAACACACTCTAATAGTTGTATAAATACTGTAGACATATAGTTGTAGTTAACACATTCTGAAAGTTGTATAAATACTGTAGGCATATAGTTGTAGTTAACACACTCTAATAGTTGTATAAATACTGTAGACATATAGTTGTAGTTAACACATTCTATTAGTTGTATAAATACTGTAGGCATATAGTTGTAGTTAACACATTCTATTAGTTGTATAAACACTGTAGACATATAGTTGTAGTTAACACATTCTATTAGTTGTATAAATACTGTAGACATATAGTTGTAGTTAACACACTCTAATAGTTGTATAAATACTGTAGACATATAGTTGTAGTTAACACATTCTATTAGTTGTATAAATACTGTAGGCATATAGTTGTAGTTAACACATTCTATTAGTTGTATAAACACTGTAGACATATAGTTGTAGTTAACACATTCTATTAGGTGTGTAAACACTGTTGGCACAAAGTTGTAGTCAGCAAACGCTATTGGTGGCACAATACACGTGTGTACCGAGCATTAGCAAGAACCTAGCAGTATCAGATGACAATATTGCCACACACAAAAACAATAACTGGAAGTAAAATTAGTTATCTCACGCTTGCTTGTTGGGTTGTCACCCGAGAAAGATGTTCAGACTTCCCACTGGGATTACTGGTATTTGATATGTTCTCTTCCCTATTATTAAACTTACTTTGACTTCATAAACTGACTGAAGAAATTAGATACTGACAGTCTCAATATGTTTGGGCTCGTTATTAAAAGAAATAAACTAGAGAACTTGGTGACAACTGTCAAGATTGAGGGGAAAAGAACATAGGGAAGACAGAAGTAAATATCCACATGGCTTGACCACTTGGCATAGTCGGGACAAGAACACAGAGCTGACCCACGACTCTGGTGATCGTGAAAGATAGCGAAACATGACCGCCCACGCTTATCGACATGACACATGATGATGATGATTTCATAGAAATACACCACTTGATGTGACCAAACCCACCAACTCCTTACATAAACATTATAGTTTCTTGGCCCTGTAGACATGTAACTTGGCAACTGAAAAAGTTATGCCCACGCTGAGAATCACAACTACAGTAAGTATTATGAAAATTGTGTACACTATTCAAAATAATATGTGCAAATAGCACAAGTGAGCAAATGTTAAACTACGTTTCCTATGGAGTCAGTGAAAATCTCAGGCGGCCGCTAACAGTCTGACATGCACACTAGAAATGGTGATTTTGAATAATCTAGCAATTAGCAGTAGTCGATGAAGTCTGTGCGTGGAGACTCCATGATTCCATGAACTGTCGAAACAGTGCCAGTCATCAATTTATTACATTAGCTTTTTAGGAGCCAGAGTTAAGCCCTGAAAATGTGTTAATGCCCTCCAGGACGACGACGAGCCGGCGGGGTAGGCTGGAGTATCAATCATGTTTAGTATTGTCCTCTGTATAATGTGGAGCAAAATGATGAAACACTCGTTTGACACTGGAGTCCAAGCTACGGGAGGTTGCCCGTCAAATGGCAAGCACATAATGGAGTCCAGAGCTTTCACGTACAAATGAGAAAATAGCCAGAGCTTACTTCAAATGTGTCAGCTAGTCTCCAGAGGATGTGGTCATTGAACTGTGCGGTCAGGGTCTGACATGGGCATTTGCGTGGTCACTTGGTCATGCGTCTAGCCGTGTAGACGGAGATTTAGTGTCAGGGTGAGTTAATGGGTAGCGATGTTAGACATCGGTGACCTTATTTATAGGAGAGAGACGAATGTTATGACTGAACATCAATGATAATGGTACAGAAATGTGACCTCTGCCCCAGGGAGACTGCCGTGTTTCAAAGATCCCATTTCACTAGCAAGGTGATATCTTGGCAGATTGTTTCCTAGAGTGGCCAATTTGTTTCAAAGTGGCGGCATATATGAATTAACATAACATCAAGTAACCATTAATATCACACACACCATGTTTCATTGTTACTTGTTACTGTGCCATTTGTTTGTTAATTTCCATGAATGTTTAAGGCAACTCGTCTTAATTGTTCAGTAAGGTAATAATAATACCACGATGTTAAGTTAATAAGTAAGTCACAAATAGCTGTAGAAAAATAACTAAATATGATAACAATTTGAAACCAGTTTATTTTAATACATACATTGTCCCTTTATTTCTCAACATAATTTCCACCAACATTGATGCACTTATCCCATCGTTTTATCAGTCCTCCCAAACCAGCATAGACCGTAATAATAATAAAGATTAATGTATTATTAAATTTTTAACAAAGGGCAGCGACAATCAAAATCGTTTTGTGAACTTAAACTAATAATAATAATAATAATAATAATAATAATAATAATAATAATAATAATAATAATAATAATTACGTTGCTGGACAAAACATCTTACACAATCACCGGCTCTGTGTTCTTGCCTCATCCATGTCATGTGATCAAGCCTTCCAGATATTTACTTCTTTGTCGTACCCATGTTCTTTCCCCCTCAATCTTGCCAGTTGTCACCAAGTTCTCTAGTGTATTTCTTCTCATAATGTGCCCAAAAAGAATTGTGACTGCGTCTAATTTCTCCAGTCAGTTTACCGTTTTCATTTACTTCTTGTAGGACTTGGTCATTGGGTTCCTGTCTGTCCATGGTGTTCTATGTAATTTCGTCAGAAACCACATTTCCACTGCCATTAGATTTTTTATTTATTTATTTTTTTTTTTTTGTGGGGGGGGGGGGGGGGGGGGGGGGGGGGGAACATTCTACAAACGATGTGCTATTGTTTGTGCTGAAGCGTATACTTTCTGTCAGCTTACTATAGTCTGATTAATTGTTGATCTATGTAAAACTGTCATCAAATATATCACTTTGGTGGTGTTTTGTTGGTTGGACTGCTTTGCTAGACCGACTTTTATCTCGTAAATCAAATGGCGGTCGGTCGTCGGAGCTCTGAATAAGGTTTGTATTTATGGGAGTGAAGTTCGTGTGGAGATTGTCTCCCGACCTGGTTCCAAAGTACCGTCACCATTGGATTGCTAAAGCTATCCTTCCCCTTTCCCCTCACAAACCAGGGTGTTTGCAAGACCGGTAATGGAACTTCAGACATACGCAGATGTGTGTTAGGTTGTAATCCGGTCGTGATTCAGCACATCACAAACGGGCTTGTTGGGGTGAGACCTAGATTATAGATAGGTCATTTTTCCTCCACAGGCTTTAGGTGCCTCATTGTCCTCAGGCTCCAGCCCAGTATTCCGTGGCCATCATTTTGATCGTATGATACCTTTCTGTCTAATTGTATAATGACCTAACTTGATGAAATGTTGACTGTGTATTGTTTTCGTCAAATGTATCATTTTGATCAGATGTTGATGTTTTTTTTTTTTTTTTGCTCCCATTTCATTAAACGTGAGTTTATTTTTCGCTTTCATTAAATGTTGACTTTCTTTTTATCACTTTAACAAAACGTTGATTTTCTGTTTCACTTTGCTCGAATGTTGACTTTCTATATCCTTTGTTATTTAGCTGGGATTGGTGTATTTCCCAGGCTGAAAGTTTTTGACGGCAGTCAAGAGGCCTCTCATGGGTCGATCTCTTCTCAATCAAATATTGATTCCCTATATCAATTTTATCAAATGTTAACTTCGTATATCCTTTTGCTCAAATCTCTACTCCCTGTGTCGCTTTCATGAAATATTGAAGCAGTTTTTATTTTAGTGACATATTCATTCCTTGTGTCATTTGTGACCAGATATTTATTTCCTATGTTACTTTGATAAAATAATCATGCATATTATTCTAGTAATAGCTGTGAATATCGTGTGAAATGTTTATACACCTGTCCGCAGTGGTTTGTAGCGTGAACTGCATATTCGCAATAATGGCGGTCGTCTTGTCGCAGAACTGACTGGGTGCCTTATGCTGTAATGTGTGGCTGCTGGTTTTCTAGTGATGCTGCTTCCATCGATGATGAACTGTATTTTTCGTGGAGGACTTTTGTGTTGGCATTCTGGCGGCGGCATTATGCACAGTGAAATACCTTTACATCTGTCCGCTATTGCTTGTAGCGTGAACTGCATGTTCAGAATAATGGCTGTCGGCTTGCTTCAGAACTGACTGGATTGCCGTATACAATAATGTGTTCATTCATTCATTCGTGAATTCCTTCACGCTACAAGCTTGTCTTTTGCAGAACCTCGCTCCCATAACAACCTTCTGGAAAACCTTTCGATAACAAGCAAGATGTCCCGCGTCCGATACACCCATCTGAAGATCATCCGCCACATCCTGCAACCATCTTCTCTTTGGCCTTTCTCTTCCTCTCTTCTCAGGCATATACCCCTCCATTATTGTTCTCTCCAAACTTTCGTAACGTTTCAAGTTACTAACATATTTCAATGTTCAATGTTTTATCGTCTTTAATAACCAACCTTCTTCAATATTCAGCTCCTGTAGTATGGATGTATTTGTTCTTTTCTTTATCCAAGATATTCTTAGAACTCGTCTATAACATTTATATTCACAGGCATTTATGCGCTGTTCAGCTTGTTTAGTAAGTGTCCAGGTCTCACAGGCGTATTTTGCAATGGGAAAGATGCATACTCTTACAAATCTAATTTTTGTAGTTCTATCTGTCCCACTCCAAAATGTATCCAGTTGTTGTAGTCTTTGAAGAGCAATAGATATTTGTCACGGGAAAACTGCAGTTTAGTGATTCCTTGATAACTTACATATAAAACTACAAGGTATGAGGAGGGTTAACAATCGAGTACTTCAGTCTGAGATGAGGACGAATTAAAGGTTATTGACCGACAGTATAAAATAGGATACAGTGTAAGGAGTCATTGACCAGCTCTGTCAACGGAGAAAACAACGGGGAGACTTCGGGAACGGGAAAACGAACGGAGACGGCGATCAAAGGGTTCGGACGCTTGGAAGTACTAGCGTAGGGGAACACAGGGAACTAGCGGAGGAGCGGAAAGGAACGAGCAATTAACGAATACGTGACTTCACAGACGTTTGATGTGGGGACTTACGGCAAAATTTGATTGTGGATCAAACTGTCAACGGAGAATGGGAGGCACAATATAAATAGTAGAAACTGGGTTTTCTGTTTTAGTGTGTGTTCCAAAACTGGACAGAGATATCTATGCATCCTATGTGTGGAAAAGAAATTATAGTCCCGTATTGTTTAAGGCAATGGGATATTAGTGCCGATGTGCTTAATTATAAATTTCAATTCCTGGATGATCATAGAAGATATAAGGTAATCTAACCTTAGCGTAATAGTAGCATAGGGTAATAGGTGGTTGTTCTTGCCTTGTAGCATTTCCTTCGTTTATCTAATCGTGTAAACTTTAGTGCACTCATAAGTCTTATGTCAGAGTGTCTTTCGGAGGCTTCTCAATATGGCTAGAGAAGGACACTCACATAAGAAGTAGTTTGAAGCAGATTCATTTCACCTGATTGTATATATGTCCCCAGGTTTCATATATACTCCTGACCTGTTCAGAAAAGAGTAAAGGCCCTAACTCACAGGTGCAGTGAAAGTATGTCACTATAGCAAATTCAACCGAGCCATTCACTAATTGTGGGCTGACATAACGAATGGCAAGTAACAGGTTTTTGTGAACCCCAGTGAAAGAACTTTAAGTTATACAAGCAGAGCGAAATAGGCTAAACTATATTTTAATTGGGTAATCACCCAAAAGAAACATTGAAGAACACCAGAACGGTTTTAAATGTATTAAAACAACCTGATAGACAGTGCTAGACAGTGGTGATGTGTTTTCCATGAAGGAATTATTAACTAAATAATAATCAAAGAACACTCGGTCTAGACACAAGACTTACTGTGATCACATTAATTTACGCTGATCCAGTGGTGAACAGTTTTTTCCAAATAACGGATTTACCTCCAGACTCAAGCAGAACGGAGCATCCAGGGTGAGAGCTGTCCATTTCTATGTTTGATGTCCTGTGGTTTGGCCGTATGAAGAGGCGAGAAAGTATACGGCACATACGAAGTCCAAAGTCCTATCTTGCACTCACATTAGCAGACACTACCAACTACATATACACATTCAATACATACAACTGACATAGTTTTCAACAATAAACATGTTATTAATTGTTGGAGGAAACTGTTGTCAGGGTATGTTATGAAGGAGAGAGAGAGAGAGAAAGAGAGAGATATAGTGTATGGAAGACAGAAGGGAGGAGTGTAGACAAAAGTCATTCAATAGTTCCAATAGTAGAAGGATATTAAAGGTGTGCTTGTCGAGTCCACTTTCCTCCAGGGACGACAAGCGACAATATTCAACTTTTAATTTCTGTCATTGTGTCACCATTGTTGGTAATCAATGACCCAAGATATTCGAAATTTTCCACCACCTCCAAATTTTCCTCATTAGCATACATTTTATTAATAATAATAACAGTAATGTGTGGCTGCTGGTTTTCTAGTGACTACCGCTTCCATCGACGATGATCTGTATTTTTCGCGGAGGGCTTGATGTTTAAATTTTTTAAAAGTGTTGGCATTCTGGCGGCGGCATCATGCACAGTGCGGACTGTTGTTTTGAGGAGACTCCTGTCTCTTCCACTTTTCACATGGTGCCGTGAGAAGCATTTTGTGTGATATTCACTGGCACAGGAACGGAGCATAATGGGGACGACTCGTTGCCGTGAAGTTGGAACCGCGACTAACTAACTAGCTAACAAACTATTCCAGTAAAAATTTGAAACCATACATCAGATTGATTTTGCCTTGCAGAATTTATTAAATGTGTTTTTCTTTTTAACAGATTTTGATTCGTGCTGTTATTCTACTTACTCGTGGATCTTGTTTCATCATATCACTAATCTTATATCATCTTGTTTCCCATGTACCTTGCGGTTTCGAGGTAAAGCATAAATAGCTGCAAACTATCTGTTTATGGTCTTCATGTATCGATATTCCCATGGGCTCTGTTATCATCTTCGATCATCGTTTACAATGCTGGCCTCTTATTCTGATTTCATTTGGTCTGTACATCACTGCTTGTTGTGGTATACTGTTAGCTTGGTAGCCTAATTATATGGCTGAACCATTTAACGTGATGTTATCTAATCAAAACTAGCGCTGTTATAAACCCGACCCCACCGCCTCTCCTTTAGTCCTGATTTCTACATTTCTGATTATCGCTCATTTTGATGCACTGAGTATTATTCTCGGAAATCTCATTACCGTTGTAATTTTTTCTTTTATCTCTTTCTGTTATTGTCCAGGTTTAGCACTGGTAGCATAGAGTTGGTACGAAGATTGTGTTGTATAGTGCCTTTTTAGTATCTACTGATACGTGGATTGTTCTTTCGAATAGGTGCCATTTGTCCAATAAGTTGGTTTGCCTTATTGCATCTATTTTCCATTCTCGTCTTCTGATTTGCCATTGGATTTTATACTTCCTAAGTACTTTAAGCTCTTTACTTGTTTCATTGGGTATTCTTTTAGATTAATCTGTTGTTTTTTCTCCTTTGGTTATAGATCCTGTCAAACTTTGGTTAAATTTGTCCCTGCTCACTGTAGTGAAGCGTCGATTACGCGGATAACTTTGATGACATGTGATTTCGTAATCAGTTTGATGATTCCGTAAATCACGTTAAAGAAATGTTGATTTTCTGTATGGCTGTGATGAACTGTTTCTTTGTAATACTCTAGTGGTGTGTTATTACAGTTTGCTACCAGTGCCAGAAATGGACAATGACAACAAGAGACTAACGCAGAATTTAACAACTATACGAAATGCTACGTGGGGAATTATACATGTCACAACATCACACAGAATCAGAAATAGTGATTAAAAATATAGTGGGTATATTGTAATCAAATCAATGTATCAATGTAGTCAAGGACAGCGATTCAAAATGATCTGACATCACACGAACAACAATACAGACATCTAGATAAAGGGGAAAGAAAACAAGAGGGAGATCCTGAGACAATGTCTGATACATAGCACTGATATCTACATACAGCGGGAAGAAAGCAAGAGGGAGATTCTGAGACAATGTCTGATACATAGCACTGATATCTACATACAGCGGGAAGAAAGCAAGAGGGAGATTCTGAGACAATGTCTGATAAATAGCATTGATATCTACATACAGCGGGAAGAAAACAAGAGGGAGATCCTGAGACAATGTCTGATAAATAGCATTGATATCTACATACAGCGGGAAGAAAGCAAGAGGGAGATTCTGAGACAATGTCTGATAAATAGCATTGATATCTACATACAGCGGGAAGAAAACAAGAGGGAGATTCTGAGACAATGTCTGATAAATAGCATTGATATCTACATACAGCGGGAAGAAAGCAAGAGGGAGATCCTGAGACAATGTCTGATACATAGCACTGATATCTACATACAGCGGGAAGAAAGCAAGAGGGAGATTCTGAGACAATGTCTGATAAATAGCATTGATATCTACATACAGCGGGAAGAAAACAAGAGGGAGATTCTGAGACAATGTCTGATAAATAGCATTGATATCTACATACAGCGGGAAGAAAACAAGAGGCAGATTCTGAGACATTATAAGACAAACAGCGCATAATCTAGATACAGCATAAAGAAGTCAAGGGACAGATCTTGAGACAATGTATGATAAATAGCATTGATATCTACATACAGCGGGAAGAAAGCAAGAGGGAGATCCTGAGACAATGTATGATAAATAGCATTGATATCTACATACAGCGGGAGGAAAGCAAGAGGCAGTTTCTGAGACAATATAAGACAAACAGCGAATAATCTAGATACAGCATAAAGAAGTCAAGGGACAGATCCTGAGACAATGTATGATAAATAGCATTGATATCTACATACAGCGGGAAGAAAGCAAGAGGGAGATCCTGAGACAATGTATGATAAATAGCATTGATATCTACATACAGCGGGAGGAAAGCAAGAGGGAGATCCTGAGACAATGTATGATAAATAGCATTGATATCTACATACAGCGGGAGGAAAGCAAGAGGGAGATCCTGAGACAATGTATGATAAATAGCATTGATATCTACATACAGCGGGAAGAAAACAAGACGCAGATCCTGAGACAATGTATGATAAATAGCATTGATATCTACATACAGCGGGAGGAAAGCAAGAGGGAGATCCTGAGACAATGTATGATAAATAGCATTGATATCTACATACAGCGGGAAGAAAACAAGACGCAGATCCTGAGACAATGTATGATAAATAGCATTGATATCTACATACAGCGGGAAGAAAACAAGAGGCAGATCCTGAGACAATATATGATACATAGCATTGATATCTACATACAGCGGGAAGAAAGCAAGAGGCAGTTTCTGAGACAATATAAGACAAACAGCGCATAATCTAGATACAGCATAAAGAAGTCAAGGGACAGATCCTGAGACAATGTATGATAAATAGCATTGATATCTACATACAGCGGGAAGAAAGCAAGAGGGAGATCCTGAGACAATGTATGATAAATAGCATTGATATCTACATACAGCGGGAAGAAAGCAAGAGGTGAGATCCTGAGACAATGTATGATAAATAGCATTGATATCTACATACAGCGGGAAGAAAGCAAGAGGGAGATCCTGAGACAATGTATGATAAATAGCATTGATATCTACATACAGCGGGAGGAAAGCAAGAGGCAGTTTCTGAGACAATATAAGACAAACAGCGAATAATCTAGATACAGCATAAAGAAGTCAAGGGACAGATCCTGAGACAATGTATGATAAATAGCATTGATATCTACATACAGCGGGAAGAAAGCAAGAGGGAGATCCTGAGACAATGTATGATAAATAGCATTGATATCTACATACAGCGGGAGGAAAGCAAGAGGGAGATCCTGAGACAATGTATGATAAATAGCATTGATATCTACATACAGCGGGAGGAAAGCAAGAGGGAGATCCTGAGACAATGTATGATAAATAGCATTGATATCTACATACAGCGGGAAGAAAACAAGACGCAGATCCTGAGACAATGTATGATAAATAGCATTGATATCTACATACAGCGGGAGGAAAGCAAGAGGGAGATCCTGAGACAATGTATGATAAATAGCATTGATATCTACATACAGCGGGAAGAAAACAAGACGCAGATCCTGAGACAATGTATGATAAATAGCATTGATATCTACATACAGCGGGAAGAAAACAAGAGGCAGATCCTGAGACAATGTATGATACATAGCATTGATATCTACATACAGCGGGAAGAAAGCAAGAGGCAGTTTCTGAGACAATATAAGACAAACAGCGCATAATCTAGATACAGCATAAAGAAGTCAAGGGACAGATCCTGAGACAATGTATGATAAATAGCATTGATATCTACATACAGCGGGAAGAAAGCAAGAGGGAGATCCTGAGACAATGTATGATAAATAGCATTGATATCTACATACAGCGGGAAGAAAGCAAGAGGTGAGATCCTGAGACAATGTATGATAAATAGCATTGATATCTACATACAGCGGGAAGAAAGCAAGAGGGAGATCCTGAGACAATGTATGATAAATAGCATTGATATCTACATACAGCGGGAGGAAAGCAAGAGGCAGTTTCTGAGACAATATAAGACAAACAGCGAATAATCTAGATACAGCATAAAGAAGTCAAGGGACAGATCCTGAGACAATGTATGATAAATAGCATTGATATCTACATACAGCGGGAAGAAAGCAAGAGGGAGATCCTGAGACAATGTATGATAAATAGCATTGATATCTACATACAGCGGGAGGAAAGCAAGAGGGAGATCCTGAGACAATGTATGATAAATAGCATTGATATCTACATACAGCGGGAGGAAAGCAAGAGGGAGATCCTGAGACAATGTATGATAAATAGCATTGATATCTACATACAGCGGGAAGAAAACAAGACGCAGATCCTGAGACAATGTATGATAAATAGCATTGATATCTACATACAGCGGGAGGAAAGCAAGAGGGAGATCCTGAGACAATGTATGATAAATAGCATTGATATCTACATACAGCGGGAAGAAAACAAGACGCAGATCCTGAGACAATGTATGATAAATAGCATTGATATCTACATACAGCGGGAAGAAAACAAGAGGCAGATCCTGAGACAATGTATGATACATAGCATTGATATCTACATACAGCGGGAAGAAAGCAAGAGGCAGTTTCTGAGACAATATAAGACAAACAGCGCATAATCTAGATACAGCATAAAGAAGTCAAGGGACAGATCCTGAGACAATGTATGATAAATAGCATTGATATCTACATACAGCGGGAAGAAAGCAAGAGGGAGATCCTGAGACAATGTATGATAAATAGCATTGATATCTACATACAGCGGGAAGAAAGCAAGAGGTGAGATCCTGAGACAATGTATGATAAATAGCATTGATATCTACATACAGCGGGAAGAAAGCAAGAGGGAGATCCTGAGACAATGTATGATAAATAGCATTGATATCTACATACAGCGGGAAGAAAGCAAGAGGGAGATCCTGAGACAATGTATGATAAATAGCATTGATATCTACATACAGCGGGAAGAAAGCAAGAGGCAGTTTCTGAGACAATATAAGACAAACAGCGCATAATCTAGATACAACGATATCTACATACAGCGGAAAGAAATCGAGAGGGGGATGCTGGGATAGCATATAACAAACCACTGATAGTATTATATATATATATATATATATATATATATATATATATATATATATATATATATATATATATATATATACATATATATATCTTCTCGCATACAGCGAGAAGAAAGCAAGAGACAAATTCTGAGACAATATAAGATAAACAGCACTAATATCTACATACAGCCGATGCAAAATAAGAGGAATAACCAGCAAGCCATGTGTTGCTGAGATAGCAACACACATCACCTCATATACAGGCCATGAAAACCTTGCTGAGATATCTCTGTCCATCCTAACGCTGGGAGGCATAAAAGAACACCATAGCGAAGAAGAGCGTTGATACCCGGTATCACTTGGACCAAGAATGTCACTCCTCATGAATGTTCTACATGTTGCGTGAAGGTTCTACGCTTCTGGCGCTAGTCTCAAGGGTGTGTTCCGACAGTAGCCTGTTTGTTCATTTCCCGTACGTTAAAATGCCAATCTGGCAAAACACTTAAAAGCTGTAAAATGGGACAACTCCGATGTATTCTTCGTTATCTCTGAAATTGATTCTATTGTCCGGAGACTGGGGCAGGCAATATTTGGCAGGCGCACTGGGATTTGTCAAATACATCCAATGGAACACAGTCTCAACCAGGCGTCTACCACCATTTATAGACTGCTCCACGTCGACCTTCTTTAATCACCCAGCATGACACACTTGTAGCAGAGGTTGCATTTTTGCGTAGACCACTGACTTTACTACACATCGGTCTGTGATCAATCCCCAGTTGAAGATGGAATAGTTTTCGCTCGTGCTCGTTTCTAGAGAGAGCCTCTAGAAATATAGCAGTGTTTTCTGTAGGAAGGAGGCGCGAGGGGGAAAAGAGAGCTGATGATTTCACCTCTTATATTAGTATATGAAGTGGTTCGGTATAGGACATGGTTAAGTACATAAAGTGACACAGTATTTGACGTGGTTTAGTATAAGTGAAAGTGTATCACCTCAGATCCCTAAGTTGTACCTCGCAGGAGGCAATGTGCTACCAATTGTAGACATTGTCGAGTTTTTATGAACAATAGCAGTTTAGTGTAGGGGTCGGCACCTTGTGTTGTGTTGAAGTCGTGTTGCAAACTCTCTCAGCGTGCCAACCTACGTTCACAATTATCTTCTCGAGTCGTTTTAACGACACCGCGTTACTTAATAACAGCGCCTACATGTGTGCTGCTGTCGTCCGACTCTACCGGCAGGAGAATGTGACAGCTGAGAGAACTATAGAACCAATAGTGGGGTGATCAGAAAACAGGGGAAGAACACGACGGAAACAAAATTTCGCCAATATGAATCAACCTGGCTCCACACTAACTCACTCACTCTGCATCAGACCGCAATACTTACCTCCAATGCCTAAAACGTTGTTGTCGATTTTTTTTTTAAAGGGATGTTGTGACATTTTGCAAATTTGGCATCACCCAAGAGTCCATTTTATAACTAGCAAGCTGTAGAATTAAAGAGTAAAAACTTAGGAATTCGCGTCAGCTAATGTAAACACCTGTTGATTCTGTTACCAATAACTGGTTGGAATAACATAGTACTCCCCGAGATTCCCCACCAGCGTGTGGATTCTAGCCAATTGACCTATAACTGGAATAGCAGACACAGCTGCGGAAGAATTTAAACGTCGCCATTTAATGTTAAACGGGGCAGAGTTATAACTTAGGCATTCTACAAAAATGACTTGTTAAGAGCAGTTGTGAATTCGTTTTGGGGATATCTAGTTGATAACGGCTGTTGACACAGGTAATGAGTGAAGGCTGATAAAAACCACTCAGTTAAAAATTCTTTCTAAATGAAGGTATCATTTTTTAAAATCAGAATAACTCTCATGTTCTCAGTCATAACTAATATGAAGAGATTTGAACCCATTCCACGCAGAGAATAAAGTATATTATGTCTCATAAAGATATTAGTAGTTCTATCATATGAGGTGACCTGTTTATAAGATAAATATTGAAATATCTTTATTGGAATATTTCACGCAATCCATAATTAATGAGAAGGATCGACAAGAAGAATTATCAAGATAATCTATCTTTGATAGTATCTTAAATATCTTATA
Organism: Cepaea nemoralis; assembly: GCA_014155875.1. Lineage (NCBI taxonomy): Eukaryota > Metazoa > Mollusca > Gastropoda > Stylommatophora > Helicidae > Cepaea > Cepaea nemoralis. The sequence continues at coordinate 18,671 of JACEFZ010000722.1, forward strand.
TATAAGTTTCTATGCAATTTTAGCTATTCTGTTGCAACTTCATGACGGGAAATTACATCCTATACTATACTTCAGCAAAAAGCTATCAGAAACTCACAAGAAGCTTTAGCTCTCATAGAAAGCAACAATAAATTCTCTAAGTATTTACTCGGTAAGAAATTCCTACTTCTTTTCGACAACAAGCCTTTGATTGATTGATTGATTGATTGATTGATTGATTGATTGATTTATGAACCGACATCACAGCACTCGGGGCATTCCCATAAGTGCACCGTCCCCATCCTCAGAAGCCAGCGAAGAGTTCCAACCACAATAGTACCAGTAGCAATCTGATTATATGTGTGTCTCGCCTTTCCTCTAAGCGTCGAGCATCGGCCAGATCCCCACGTCACTCCACGCTGTCGCATTCTTGCCAGACCATGGTGATCCATTTGCTCCTCCGAGGTGTACACGTGCTCCCACAAGGCCGCAACCACGTCTGCCTTATCATGCATCAATACTCCACCAAGTTTTGCAGAGCCAGCCAATCTGTCTGCCTGTTCATTCCCTAACACACCAGCATGCCCCGGAGAAAATATCCAGACGATGCTTGCCACCCGTGACTTCCGAAGCGAAGCAAGCCACTCGGCAAGAAGCTTGCCAGTCCTCACCCTACTCAGCATGCTTTCTGAGTCAGTTACAATCATGATGTGTGTGTGTGTATCGTATTCTCCATCCAGCGGAAAGCTGCACTGGCTGCCTCCACCTCCATTCTTAAGCTAGATGTTGTGGTATCATATGCCAGGCTCTCCTGCACCAAACGTCGACCATTAGCCTTTGCCTTGAAACCCCAGGCACTTCTATACCTCTCAACACCGAACCATCTGTGTAGATAATCACATCACCCGGGCGAGCATTATCCTGAATTAGTTGCTGGATTTCCACTTCCGTGGCCCCTGCTGGCCACTCCCTGCACTCCCGGCTCAATGTGATTATAACTCTGCACAAGTCTGACTGCTCCGCTGGCACTCTGACCCACTCCTCTCATCGCCTAATGTTCTCCAAGGAGCACACCTGTCTGATGTATCCTCCATCTGCGCCATCCATGATTTCCCTCTTATCAGTCGATGGCCCTTAACTGCGTCCAGCGCCTCTTGCAACGGGTGATCTGTGTCAGCAGCTACTCTGAGGTATGCCTTCGCCTGCATCACCTTAAGCCTACCAGCAACAGTCGGCAAACCAAGGATGTACCGCATACACACCACTGGGGTGTCTCTAGTGCATCCCAGAATGACCCGCTTAGCCTCGTTCTGTATGCGCTCCAATCTCACCAGCTGACTCTTTGAGACAGTGAGCTGTCCTAGTCCATAATCAATCGATGAGAGGATCAAGTGCTGGTATAGTCTGAAAAGCATTCTCTGCTCTATGTCCATTGCAGCCATAGTTTTAAGTGCGTTGAGTCCCTTTTGAGATCTTGTCACAACCGTCTCCACATGATCCTTGAAGAACAGGCTCCTGTGAAATGTGATTCCCAGATACTTCAGTTTGTTCTCGCTGTTGACGCTTCCACCATCTGTCGTGAGGCTTGGAACATCAGCTCCCACAATCCTGTTGTCCAGAGAGCATCACAAAACAGCTGCCTTTTCCGGGTGGATGACAGCACCCATTTCAGTGCACCTGTCAATCACTTTGTCTACCTATAGCTCCTGGGCTATTTTCTCCTTATTTCTCCCCTGCCTATATGCAAGAATATCATCTGCAAATGTTAGTATCCTTCCAACCCCTGGTGCTTCTAGGTTTGCAATTTTGCTCGTATACACGTTAAAGAGCACCGGTGAGATTTCGGATCCCTGTGGCAGTCCCGGGGTTAAAATATGTGGCTCTGAGGTCCCTGCATCCAGACGGAGAGCAATCCTACGAGAATTGAAAGAATTTGAAAGTCTTTAAAGAAGGAAATCAAAACAACTCTAGGATACATAGATGGTCTCTGCTTCTACAAGATTATGACTTTGATATCTATCACATACCTATTAAGGACAATAACCTAGCAGATTTTCTAAGTAGACTTTAGCAGACAGCATTGAAACAATCCAACATTGTTGTATTCATGGTACATAAATGTTAAAGTGGAGTTACAGTTATCCGAGTATTAGTTAAACTTCTTAACTGAATGGTTACAAATTTCAGCAGTCAATTTAACCATTTATGTTAATTAATTTAAACTTATTCAATATGTACATACTTTTTCAATTTATAAATTACCAGAATGTGCAGAAGACGAATGTGAGAGTATCTGAACCATGTAAGCACCACAGTAGATCCAAAGAAGATGGAAAAGTGTCAATGTTGTGTTCACGATTCAAGCGACTACAAAATAAAGCGTTGAGTACCTATCAAACGAGGCCAACAAATGCTAACAGTATTGTGCAACCAGATAGGACCAGCAACACCTACTGAAAATTAATATAGTGTTTTCATTTTCATTCAGTATTAAAATTACTTCATAAATCATATATGTTTAATACTCCACCAATCATTAGCATACCATAATATCATGAACACATGTATGTAATGTATAAATCCTTAATCATTTATCACACCATCATGGAAATGATCCTATCATTCAAACATCCAACATGAAATTTAGGAACCTATCATTCATTTACCATCAAACATCATAGAATGAATGTTAAGAAAATATAAGGATATAATAATAAGTATCTACAATTCCACAAATATTCAATAGAATAAAAAAAACAGAATATAAGCAATTTACGAAAAACTGTGGTATTTCAAAACAACAAAGCATTTAACATCACAGTTTAAAGCTAGCAAAATTAAAATACATAACGACAATATCAACCACAATTACAAGGTCATAAGAGAATGAAAGAATGAGAGAATGGGGAAATTTATGACATAATACTGATGTAAACATAACATCACATATATCACACTGATGCCGTGGCAATTTGTGTTGATGTTTGTTTGCTTGTTTGAATTTCACTTGTAAACATATAATTTTGAATTTCACTTGTAAACATAGCATTTTGAATTTCACATATAAACATATCATAACACATACTACAAAGATGTTATAGTGATGATAACAAAATTTTCCTGTTTGTATCAGTTTATAGGATATGTTTTTCATACATGTGAACGTTACATGCATTATGATTGTGTATTGCTAAAAGAAGGTTTAATAGGCAATCTATTTTCGTAATAGCAGAACAACAGTAAAGATACTTACTTCATAAGAGGACTAAAGACTAATACAGAGAGACACAAGTCAGAGTAGGCAACAATGGTAGTACCACAAGAATAAAATGCAGCAACAATGGTGAAGAAACAGATGACAAAGGAAAACATCACTGCATAAGAGTATCCAGTTATAATGTTGATACCATAACAAAGTATTATAAATTGTGAGTTAACACGAATGTATATATTTTTATGATAGTAAGAACACACACTTACACCTTGTCAACGTAATGAACATTGGTCTATAAGTAGAAGGATCTACACTCAGAATTACGAAGAAGTAAACAATCCCAGGGCATAGACACAGAGGTAAGAATACAATAGGCAAGCTGCTGGAGAAGGTAATTGCCAGGAAAATATCAAGCCAACTAGAGAGGCAAGGTGTTTTCCCACCTACCGTGGGTGGGTACCGTCCAAAAAGAGAAACCTGGACCAATGCAGCAGTCTTTGCCCATGATGTCTATGAAGGTTTCCACTCAGGCACTGAAACCGTTGCTGCAGCGATTGATCTTGAGGACGCATACAACAGAGTACCACTGGATTTTTTAATGTTTCAGCTTCTTGAACTAAACGTAAGTCCATTCCTCCTTAGTTGGATCGCTGCAGCCCTCTACCAACGGAAAGTAGTTTTTAGATGTGGCAGTTGGACTTCGGAACCAACAACAATATATCCTGGCCTACCACAGGGATCACCATTATCTCCGGTACTGTTCAACGCCTACACAGTGAGAATCACCAGTGAGCAGATCACTGGACCTGGCAGGACATTGTCGTATGCCGATGATGTTTTAGTGTATCGTCAGGGTAAGGATAGAGAGGAGGTTGCTGTGGAACTACAAACCGAACTCAATCGCATAAGTACTTGGTGTGATGAAGCTGGGGCAATGGTCAACCCAACAAAGGCAACAGTGACTTGGTTCTCGTTGAATAATCATATTGTCAACAATCCAACACCAACTGTAATGCTGTGTTCAGAGACGGTGGAAAGAACGCAGGCAATGAATTACCTGGGGATACGGTTTGATCGAAGCCTTGCTTATAATGTGCACATAGACCAGGTATAACAAAGGCCAAGCGGGGTTTGGCAGCGATGCGGGTGATGGCGGCAGCAAACTGTGAGCAGCGCCATCTATGTCTTCTGTACGAGAGGCTGGTCATGTCTGTTTTGGAGTATGCAATGGCAATCCTGACTCTCAGCCATAAGCAGATAGAAAGGATGGAAAGGATACAGAATGAAGCTATGCGCATTATTCTTGGATGTACAAGAGATACAGCATGCAGGGCGATGCGCTACCTTCTTGATTTTCCAACCATTGAAGAGAGAATACAAGTTTGCAGGGCACGCGCCTACCTCAGAATTAACGCAAACACGCAACATCCACTGCATAGTGAAATTAGGAAGGTGAAGGGCAGCAGGTTAAAAAGAGGACGGTCGTGGATGGGTCAAGCCGAAGACATTCTTCAACAGGTGTGTTCACTTGAGGACTTAGAACCTGGCGAGGAGTGGGTGCAAGTGCCAACAGACTTCTGCACATCCTTTTCAGTTTGCATCCAACTAGATAGAAAATGCAGACAAGAAAATCCGGCTGCTGTTGAGGCTGAAGTACAAGCGTTGATTTTCGAGAATTCGCTAGACGGTGACGCGGTCATCTACACAGATGGGTCGGTCGTCCGACATGTGAGAAGCTCATGGGCCTTTACAGCTCGGGCCGGAGGGAGAATTGTGAAGGAGGACTCTGGTGCTTTCACTGAAACCACAAGTAGCCTGACCATGGAAGTCATGGCAGTAAGTAAAGCAATAACATGGCTCGAGACACAGACATTCACTAGGGCTTGTTTCCTTAGCGACTCAATGAACATGATCAAGAGGATAGAGGAGGGGTCGATCCGAAGAGAATGGTTGCTGCCTCTGAAGCGGTCTCGGCTGGCAAAGATTAGTTTCATCTTCGTGCCAGGTCATGCGGGAGTACAAGGAAATGAGCGGGCTGACAAGCTCGCAGGTGAGGCTACTGTGGAGGGCGGACGCGCCATGGACCAGGCTGACATTCTGAATGCTCTAACAGAAGTGAGACTTTTGCGAGAACCAAGTGATGACTGTGAATCTACAACAATGGCCAGACTGCGAGAGCAGCAAATTAAAAGAGGGGTGGCCAAACAAGAACACTACGCAGGAAGCCAAAGAAGATTGATAAACCAACACAGAACTGGCGTCGTTAGCCGCTACACGCTGCGGGATTTGCTGAGGAGGGGATCCGAGCACTTATGGACTGAATGGTTCGATGTGCAACGAGGATGATCTGTCGACTAACTAACTAACTAGAGGTAAGAATAATAAACACTACAAGCAGGCCCGAAGTACACAAGCTAAATAGCTATTAAGACAGCAGACCTCACATGTCAAATAGATGAAGCAAAGTAAAGTCAAACGGTAACCTGCAACGACAAGTAGTAAATACAGCAGACTAAAAAGTCATATACATAATATAGAAACATTCCACATACCAAACACCAATAATAATAAAGAGGTGAAGGTACCTTTTAAACACACACGTGCCTTCATTTGGGCGTGAATGGCCTTTTAGAGATGAAGATGCTCGTGCCGAAGCATGAATGAGGAACTGCATGGGGAGGCCCAGGGGACCTTTTAAAACACATAGCTAGTTAGCCCAACCTTCCCGTAGGCTGGAGCTACACGACGTCTACAAGGGTGTAGATAGTAGTGCGTGTCCGACATAAATAATAATAATAATAATAATTTTTTTTGTCATTGATTTTGTGTAATTTTTACTTGAATACCGTACCATCATATTATCACACGTATAGAATATGTATGTAGGAATATATGTATATAGAATGTATTAATGAAATTACTAAGAACTGTCAATACTGCAACATGTCATATGCAGAAGAAACCGATAAGACTATGAAAATGGTGTAACCATTTTCAAAAACGGGGGGGGGGGGACACTGCCATGTAGCATTGCAAGGTCTACAATACTAGTCCTACGTATTATTAGAATGTGTACAGTACAGGAGAAGTGAGGGAAAAGCGAATGTAATTTGAGTTAACGACAGTTAACTGGCAAGCACTCGAAAAACGAGGGAAGCCGAGACCTTTAACAGATAGTGATGATGATTCACGAGAGAGAAGGGAAACTACTCAGAAAGACTGTGTATCACGTGATCAAAACAGCTGAGATCACGAGAATGAAACTGCTGGCTGGTCTAGTCAGTTAGGTCAGGGTTTTGACAGAGGCAAGACGTCAAAATGTTTTGAAGTCGTGAAAGATTGTCAAAGTAATGTGAGCATTGATCCTCCATCAAGAATCGGAGATGTGTCATCCAGCTAGTACGGCTAAGCGAATGCCCTGGGTGAAAGTGTGTTGCATTTCACAGAATTAATGGCAGCCCAGCGATACTGCACACCAGACGCCAAGAACAGGCTGTAAGTTTGACCTTAGTTCATTATCAGACATCTTTGTATGAATTGAATATTTGCTGTATTGCAACGATTGCGTTAACTCTTCAAATGAATTAACTTTATCCAGCAGAATTAAATATGTATTTACTTAGATTCATCACACGCCCTCCCCATATACGGGACAATGTGATTTATGTCTGCTGTAACATTTGTCTACAATAAATGAAGAATACAAAGGACGTCAGTATGAGCATTATTCATCGTATGTTGATGTTCCTGTTAAATCTGTCAATGAATCTGAGATATCAAGCTAGCAAAAGGTTATTGGCATTATGAAAAATTATATTCATGTGTGTGTGTGTGTGTGTGTGTGTGTGTGTGTGTGTGTGTGTGTGTGTGTGTGTGTGTGTGTGTGTGTGTGTGTGTGTGTGTGTGATATGTCCATTTATACGGCAATATAACCCGAAGAAAAAGAAATAGTACGCGACAATTTGCGCCGATGTAACTATTGATCGGAGTCCGCCAAGTAGAAATAGACCACTGGGTGATTGAATGTACTACTGAGTATGAATCTTGGTGCACTAACGAGAGGAGACATGTCTTGCAGACATGAATGGATGGTTGCCCATGTTATGTGGCTATATGTGTCAGAAAGGGACACGTCGACACGCCAATGGATGGGGACATCCATATATTGAGTGTCACTTACTTCAGTAAGGGATGGGTCTTCGCCTTGGTGTTACCATGAGGAGCAACGGACGTTCTGTGAAATTTGCCATTCAAAACTGCCAGCGCCACTCCAGAATAAAGCTAAGTGGCATGAAATACCCATGTATCCTTATATTCGACTAGTGGCCAACAGCTAGTCAACCGTAGAATCTACTCAGATATCCAGTTACCCTTCAACGACAGAACATTTGACCGCCATAGTTTAGAAAACTGGATGAACAAGTTTTATAATATTTACCCAGGAAATAAATTATTACAATCGGTGCTCACTTAACTAGAGACATGCGAACAGTCATACGTAGTTAGTTAGTTGTACTAGACCATTGCCTGGTGTTTCCAGAGGTTGTTGTTGTTGTTGTTGTTGTTGTTGTTGTTGTTGTTGTTGTTGTTGTTGTTGTTGTTGTTTGTTTGTTTTTGTAAGATATAATATTTGAGATAATTACCTGTGTATGACAATTAAGAACCATTTTCTTCTATTACAATAATGTAAACTTCTCATACGCTGTTCTTTTAAGTTCATTAGAATAACATGTGTTTAACAGTGTTTAAAAATAGTGTGATAGTGAGTCTTTATTTGACAACCATGTTCAGAAAGAGTAGGTGGCAGGGATAATACTAGCTTCCCGTTTAATCAGCTCGAGCTTTATTTTATCTGAAAAGCAGTGACTTCCCTGTACTCTCCTAGCCTTCTATTAGAAAACCTGATTGATCCCTAGTGGAATCTTATATCATATATATATATATATATATATATATATATATATATATATATATATATATATATATATATATATATATATATATATATATATATATATATATATATATCTGTTTTAACACTAGGGAGTCTTACGAGGCAATTTATGGTTTTACTATAATAGTTGGCGTCTGGGATTTGGGGATATTTCTCCCCATTGCTAGTTTATCATACCTAAGATCTAAACACAAGAATCAAATAATTGTATGCTTCTATTTAATCTAACATTCTATTTTTAATTAGATCATATGCTGTAATTCAAGACACCCAGAGTGTCATTGAAAATCATTCCACGTGCCACTCTTGGCACACGTGCCGAAGGTTATCGATGCCTAGTGTTTAGCACGAGTGTCTGCGTCATCTATATACACCAGTTAAATCTTAGATATGAAGAATACTGTGCGTGTATTAGATGCCATTTTTTTGTATTACATCCAGCCATGGCTCTCGTGGCTTTTTTACGCTCTAAGAAATGGAGAAACACCAAAGAAAGTACAAAAGGGTGTCATATTAGGGAAAATAGGAAGGGGTAGATCACACACACAATCAATAATACGCGCATGCACATAGCTATAAATGCACACATACGTATCTATAAATGCAAACATACAGATAAATAAATGCAGACTTACAGATCTATAAATGCATACATACACAGATCTACAAATGCAGACATACAACGATATATAAATGCAGACATACTGATCTACAATTTCAGACACACATATCTGTAAATGCTGACATACACATTCCTATAAATGTAGACATACACATATCTGTAAATGCTGACATACACATTCCTATAAATGTAGACATACACATATCTGTAAATGCTGACATACACATTCCTATAAATGTAGACATACACATATCTGTAAATGCTGACATACACATTCCTATAAATGTAGACATACACATATCTGTAAATGCTGACATACACATTCCTATAAATGTAGACATACACATATCTGTAAATGCTGACATACACATTCCTATAAATGTAGACATACAGATCTATGAGTGCAGATATATACATATTTTTAAATGCAGACATACACAGATCTATAAATGCAAACATACACAGATCTATACATTCAGACATACACATTATCTATAAACACAGACACATATTGAATAACAGAGCGCAGTACAAGATAAACAACTTTAAAATTGGAAGCTTGACCACTGGACCAAGGGTTAAAACACGTGTGATGATGTTGACACCCAGCCATGGCAAACCATATTTGTGACACAGTCTTAGACAAAATCGAGAATAATATATGCATAAGTAATACAACATGTCTACTGTTGTTTGGTTCGTGTTATAAAGTGAGTAGTGGGGAGAAACATCGGCATCCCGTTGGTTAGAGGAGACTACTGCAACAAACATTGTATTCACTACGGATTCAAAGAGTATGCTTAGTAAGGTGGAGGAAGGAATGTTTCGTGTGGAATAGCTATCGTCGCTTTTTTTTTGGTTTCAGTTTATTAGAATTATATGGATATTTTGCTCCTGGCCATGCTCGGGTGTAGGGGGAACTGAACAGGTTGATAGGCTGGCAAAGAATGCACCTCTTGGTGGTAGATTGCCTATGGCCCGGGTGGGGTGGGGGAGAGGGGTGGCCATGCGTTTGTGGGACCTGGTGGAGAAGACGGGGGAACAGATTGAGAACCCTTATGTGGAAAGAGTGAGATTGCGGGGGATGGGGAATCAGTAGGGGTTCTGGAAGAATCTCAAAATTGAGAGGGAAGACCAGGAGAACTTTATATCAGGTAGCGGTGGGAACGACTAGTAGTATGACTCTTCGCTGACTGTTGAACGAGGGTACGGAGCACATATGGGACTGTCCTAAGTGCAGTGATGTCTGTTCTTAACTCAACTCAAGTCAACTCAACTCAACTCAACCAACACTACGCTTGTTCTATACACAGACGAAAATGTCTTGTTGTTTGTCTCTTGTTGTAAGTAAACAGAGGGAAGAAATGAAGAACGGCTGTTCTACTGACAGAATACAATGTCCTTCTGTCAGTTGGTTCCTGTTGTAAGTAAGCAGATGGAACACATCAAGAATACGAGTGTTGTATAGGACAGAACACAATGTAGCAGCCATGCTGCTGGCACGCTCGGCTTAGCTGCATGTTAGAACGCCCATCCAGGAGGGGATGTTTTAATAACTGACCCAGCTTCGAGCGGGTACCAGGACATGTTCTGGGATGTTAAAGCTGCCTGTGTGCTCTTTATCGACCAAGTGGCCAAAGGGTTACGGATGCAGTTCATAATCCTGCATACCGCGTTCGAAACACAGCTGCCAGCGATTTGTCAGCTGACCCCCTTGCGTTGGCTTTTATAAATGGTATGAATGCCGGTCGTTCAGAAATCAATGGCAAACTACTAAACGTATAATTGTCAAGAAATAGCAAACAGCAAAACATACTGGGGTTGACTGCGACGTCCTGTAAAGGATATGCAGCTAACTTAACTTTACCACACCATTTATCGAATGCAGATTGGTCTATAACATTCGGCCTCACGGCGTGGGAAACGTTCCGTGTTTAACGTTCGAGTAAACCAATAATTATCACCACAATCCTACTCTTCCATAGAAGATCCGTGGGCAATCTAGCTCAGTGGTTCTCAACCGGTGGGGAATTTTAGGGTTTCGGGGAGCGGGAAGGGGGATTACGATTATTTCAAGATCGCGTTAATACAAGAACCGATTACTTGATATTGTTTTTCCCCACCATACTTTACGGTTCTGTACTTCTCGCTTTTCTGAAATTTATTTTATAACATAAGTAGACCCGCATATCACGATTCATGTAGACGTCTAAACTTGTTCTAGTATGTGGTATTAATTCTAGCTTCCATTTTTACGTATAATACGAAAGGGGGGAATGACGTTCTGAAAATATGGTGAAGGGGTGCACGTGCCAAAAAAGGTTGAGAAACACTGATCTAGCTGATCGTTGGCATAATCCTCGCTCCACCAGATCACTTACTGTAATCCTGGCTTTTTAACCCGTTCATTACGTAACATCCTCTCTGTGCTTATAGTCTTTTCATAATACTCTCCCTAGCACTTCATCCTTATACTCTCTCTCTCTCTCTCTCTCTCTCTCTCTCTCTCTCTCTCTCTCACTACTACACATCATCATCTCTCTCTCTACACTACACACACACACACACATACACACACACACACATTCTGTTCCATCCACTCTGTTTGTAAGAAAGAAAATAGTTGCATTTATTCATCTGTCACTGTGAATACGTCCCCAATCGCTCATCTAGTTATTCTTCCCATACATAGCCGTATTTCACGATCACCTCCCTCGCCGTTCCTCCCACCCGCCTGGCCAGCCATGGCACTCTGGTATTCTGCACACGTCTAAGTCTCTTTATTGAATATTCATCCAGCTGATACTTGAAATGATGGAGCCGTGTGCATATTGAGTGAAAGGTTAGCTGGAGATTATGCCGAGTGTCTGTCCCTGTGCGGATCCTCTCTAGTCTGGGGCTAACCTGTCCCAGATCAGTTGACAAGGACTGATGCTTTTCTAGTTTCTTTCTTTCTTTCTTTCTTTCTTTCTTTCTTTCTTTCTTTCTTTCTTTCTTTCTTTCTTTCGCTTTCTCTGTATGATTGTCTGTTTCTGTCTGTCTGTCTGTCTGTCTGTCTGTGTCGTGTCTGTCTGTCTGTCTGTGTGTGTGTCTGTCTGTCTGTCTGTCTGTCTGTCCGTCTGTCTGTCTGTCTGTCTATCTGTCTGTCCGCCTGTCTGTCTATCTATCTATCTATCTATCTATCTATCTATCTATCTATCTATCTATCTATCTATCTATCTACCTATCTATCTATCTACCTACCTACCTATCTATCTGCTGTCTGTCTGTCAGTCTGTCTGTCTGTCTGTCTGTAGCTAGCCGGTCCTTTTCTACACCCACCCATCTAACTCCCACCTAAGCATACTCCCGTCCATCTACCCGTCCGTCTATCCATCTGTCTGTCAGTCAATTTCCCTCCTATATATATATATATATATATATATATATATATATATATATATATATATATATATATATATATATACATACACACAACACACACACACACACACACACACACACACACACACGAGGACGAGTCAATAAGTAAGTCACTCAGTTCTGTGGGATGGCAGGTAAATGTGGTTGGTGTTTTCTACAGGTGTCATTAGGTGACAGAAACATCGAACTTTATATTCCCGTTCGTCAGGTGGCCTAGGTGCCTCATGCGCATACGCAGCGCATAAACAAAATGGCGAATGTACTTACGGAGCGTACAACCAAAGCGCAACGTGCTGTTGTGCGTTTTTGTGTGGGCAAAAGGACTGCCTGCAAAGGACATTCATTAGGAAACGCTTCCTGTTTATGCTGACTACCAGCCCGAATCAAAGCGTGCTTCAATGCAATGTAAACATTCTTCTCCGCCTTGTGTCAAAAAATTCAAGGCTACGCCATCAGCAGAGAAGGTTATGCTGACAGTGTTCTGGGATTGTCAAGGAGTGCTTTTAACCAATTTCAAGAAGAAAGGTGACATTGTGAATTCTGAATCGTACTGTGAAGTTCAATCGATGCCCCATGATGCAATTCGAAGAAAACATCCAGGATTGCTGGCTAGAGGAGTGTTGCTTCTTCATGACAATGCCAGACCACATACGGCTAGATTAACTCAGGAGAAATTTAACCAAGGTGGGAAGTTCTGGAACATCCACTGACCTAGGCCCGACTTAGCCCCTAGCGATTTCCACATTTTTGGTCCACTGAAAACCCACCTTGGCGGGAAACATTTCGCGAATGACGCCGAAGATGAATGTGAAGTAAAACGTGGTTTAGACAACAGAGCACTCAGTTCTATGCAGCCGGCTTACGACGACTGATAAAAAGATGGGATAAGTGCATCACTGTTGGTGGAAATTATGTTGAAAAATAGGGGGACAATGTATGTATAAAAATAAACTGTTTCAAGTTGTCTTATTTGGTTAATTTTCTACAGCTAATTGTGACTTACATATTGACTTCCCCTAATGTATATGTATGTATGTGTGTGTATGTATGTAAGTGTGTGTGTGTGTGTGTGTGTGTGTGTGTGTGTGTGTGTGTGTGTGTGTGTGTGACGTATTTCTTAGTTCTGTAAGAAGACTTATTATCAATACCCACCTCGGCGTTGTGGCCTGAGGGATAGTGAGACGCGCAGTTTCTTAATTCCCAATCATACCGCCTCCAGAGTTAGGAAGCAGCTGCGAGCGATTTGAGGGAAGATGGTGTTATGTTGATTTCAGTGATATGAGGCGTCGGCAGTGGCAAAATACTGAACTACCATCACCTAGAAAATTAAACACAGATAAATAAATACAGGAGTTGTTGTGGCCTCATGTAAAGAACATGCAACTAACTTTAATGTCTAAAAGTGAGCTGTTTATTACCACAGAAAAATGGCCCTCAACAATTGTGGACCAAATGAACACACATGTATATACGTTTTCTCTGTGTCGAAACCACATCACACAGCCACAGTTGGCTGTAGAGTTGTCCCGGCATAGATTTACAACACACACGCCTGGTAAAAGCAGGCTCATAGCAGATAATGCCACTGGGGTGCCACATGATAGTCTTCACATATTCTAGGCCATGACATATGAGATGGGATAGGCAGTTTCTTTCCTCGTAGCTCAGCCTCCCCAGACAGTTCCTAGAAAAGTCTAGTAATTGTCTGGAGCCCATTTTATGAGACAAGTCGACCCCAGGTGTGTACTGGTTCGACATACTAACTCTGACTCTGCTGGGGATTACACCCGGACCAACATACACAGGAAGCCCATTGTTGTGTGGATGGCAAACAATATGTCAGACGGTAATTGGCGCTTTCATGGCCTCACTGCCACGCCCTCTTCATGCTAATATCCAATATTTATCTTTCGGATGTAAACACTCACACAAAAGCTCGGAGTCTGAAAACCACGTGGTCTCTCCCAGGGGGAGTAATTCTCGCTTCTCAGCACAGTTGCGGTGTTGACATCAACAATGGCATCACATGCTAATACTAATATGGTAATGTAGTAGAACATATGTCTTTCTCCGTAATCCCGTATATTCTCGTGAGTAACGTGACCTGCGCGAGAATCGGTAGCGGCTCTCGCCGCATTGGTAACTTATGGGGTATGTGAGCCGGTCGACTCAGAAAGCAATGGCAAGCTACTGAGCGTAATTTTGCCTAGTGCATCAACAGCGGCTGAAAAATGCTGATGTTGACTGCAACGTCCCAAAGGGCTATGCAACAACAAGTAGCACAATACATCTTCTCATCTTGGCTACCTTTTAGCTCCCCGTGGCATTACACATTTTTAAACATTCTTGCTTATCTCTTGCTTGCTCTAGTACAGTGGTTCTCAACCGGTGGGGAATTCCCCCCCCCCCCCAGGGGGAAATTTAGGGTTTCCAGGGGGGGGGGGGGAATGAAGACCATTTCAAGATCGTGTTAATACAAGAACCGATTACTTGACATAGTTTTTCCCTTCATACTTTACAGTTATGTATGTCTCGTCCTTCTAAAATTCATTTTATAAAGTAAGTAGACCCACAAATCATGTTTTATGTGGATGTCTAGACTTGTTTTAGTATATGCTATTACATTTGCCTTCCACTTTTACGTATACTGTGTAGGGGTGAGGGGATTTTTAGATAGGAAATATGAAAGGGGGGGAATGACGTTCTGAAAATACGGTGAAGGGGGGGGGGGAACGGGCCACATTTTTGATAGGAAGGGGGGGGGGGGAATGGCGTTCTGAAAATATGGTGAAGGGGGGAATGGGCCAAAAAAGGTTGAGAACCACTGCTCTAGTATCTCCTTCTATGTCTTTCTAATAACAATCATCTATTTATCTCGCTATCTTCTCCGCACGCATTTAGATCTTCGTCTCTCGGTTTCCCTGTGGATTTCAAAAGAAGGATAAGGGTTGTCTAGTTATACATTGATCTGATTTCAACAAAATGTGCACTATAGGGTGGCGTCTTGATCTCACCTATTGGTTGACCGTCCATGTGTCTCGTCTGTCCCTAGGTGCCCATAAGGTTGCCCTCTATGAACACCTACAAGTTGCCGTCTATGAACATCCATATGGTGCCCTCTATGAACACGAACAAACATACGGTGCCCTCTATGAACACCTACAAGTTGCCCTCTATGAACACCTACAAGTTGCCCTCTATGAACACTCATATGGTGCCCTCTATGAACACCTACAAGTTGCCCTCTTTGAACACTCATATGGTGCCCTCTATGAACACCTACAAGTTGCCCTCTATGAACACTCATATGGTTCCCTCTATGAACACTCATATGGTACCTTCTATGAACACCTACAAGTTGCCCTCTATGAACATCTACAAGTTGCCCTCTTTGAACACTCATATGGTGCCCTCTATGAACACCTATAAGTTGCCCTCTATGAAAACTCATATGGTGCCCTCTTTGAACACCTACAAGTTACCTTCTATGAACACCCATATGGTGCCCTCTATGAACACCCATATGGTGCCCTCTATGAACACTTACAAGTTGCCGTCTTTGAACACCCATATGGTGCCCTCTATGAACACCTACAAGTTACCTTCTATGAACACCCATATGGTGCCCTCTATGAACACCTACAAGTTGCCCTCTATAAACACCCATATGGTGCCTTTTATGAACACCTACAAGTTTCCATCTATGAACACCTACAAGTTGCCCTCTATGAACACCCATATGGTGCCCTCTATGAACACCTACAAGTTACCTTCTATGAACACCCATATGGTACCCTCTATGAACACCTACAAGTTGCCCTCTATGAACACCTACAAGTTGCCCTCTATGAACACCCATATGGTGCCCTCTATGAACACCTACAAGTTGCCCTCTATGAACACCTACAAGTTGCCCTCTATGAACACCCATATGGTGCCCTCTATGAACACCTACAAGTTGCCCTCTATGAACACCTACAAGTTGCCCTCTATGAACACCTACAAGTTGCCCTCTATGAACACCTACAAGTTGCCCTCTATGGACACCCATATGGTACCCTCTATGAACACCTACAAGTTGCCCTCTATGGACACCCATATGGTGCCCTCTATGAACACCTACAAGTTGCCCTCTATGAACACCTACAAGTTGCCCTCTATGAACACCTACAAGTTGCCCTCTATGAACACCCATATGGTGCCCTCTATGAACACCCACAAGTAGCCGTCTATGATGTCTAGTGGATTACCTTCACTCAACACTGACTCCTGCATATGTGCTCCAGGCTTCTCCCACCAGTCCCAGAAAGACAACTCAACAGTTAGCCAACCCCGTCGCACCGTTGAGCATCCAGATGACACAGTTTTGTTTTATTTTGTTTTGTTTTTTTGGCGGTCGTTCGCTTTGAACTCAAGCGTAGTATATACACATGCTACTACTTCTAATCGAACTGGGCTGATTTTTGCTTACTGATTAGCTTTGCTTACTACCAGTATCGTTCGCCATCAGGCGAAACCCACTCCGACTTCTGAGGTGAATGTAATTTACGTCTCATAGTCAAGGACGAAAAGTCAACATTGTAATGCAACTGATGGGTGTGGAGGCTGTACACCTGAAGTTGAAGAGCGAGTGCTCTCACCCATTCGGCCATGCTGACCCCATTACACATTATACAGACAGTCATTATTGAGGCTGTGCTTTATTCATTACAATCTTGCCTTGTCAGCAACCTAGTCCACCTATTGCGGGCCAATAGGGGGCAGGCGATTGTGTGTTGATTTCGATTAAACGAGGCGTCCTCGATTCGGAAAGCAATGGTAAAATTGTGGAAGGTGGAAGGGTAGATTTAAGTAAATCAAGTGATAAAAATTAAAAAAGGAATTCCAACTTCCGAGATACTTTTACTTGCGCAGTGAACAACGACGAGTCCTTCACCTTTATTACCTCTATTAGAACAGGATCAGGGGAAGTATACCTTGGCTGCAATCTAAGCCGCCGATCCCCGTCTACAATGAAATGCTCTGAAACTGTCTTGTGTAACTGAATGTCTATTATGTTGTCAATGCATTTTCTTCTCGGAAGTTCCCTTGCTCTTGTATCAGATCTTCTTTGATGTAGCGCCAGTGCTGGTAGTTGATGGTGCTGCATGCTAACGAGATGGCCGAACCATTTGATCTACTGCCTTTCAATATATATGGCATAAGATGTTGATTCCACTGTCTGTCTGATAACATCATTTCTTACTTGGTCTCGGATAGTTAAATTAAGTTGACAGTTCTTCTCACGCATGTCATCTCTCGAGTGTTGATTTTTCGTAAGTGTGATTTTGATAATTATTGCTCATTCATTTTTGACCTCAGCAAACGCTTTGGTGTAGTCAATAAAGAATAATTATAGACGTAAGTGAGGACACAGACATGAAGAACAATGAAAACTATAGTACGACATTGCTCCCCCGATGTGTCTCCACCTTGCCGTGGTGGGGGAGCTTGCGTGTCCCATCGACCCCATGTGCTTGCCGATGGATGAAAAACAACATATCGGACAGCCCATGGGATAGGGACCAGACTAAGAGAGACACAACCTGCTGCTCTGCAGGTAGACTGAGGATAGCAGTCAAAAATTTAAATCAGGTGCACGAAGGCAGAAGTTCTTGGTCCGGACAAAACACTTAAGGCATCCTGTCGAGGGCTGTGGCTGGACGCCTCTAAGCCATAAACCCTCGGATCTGAGAGCCGGGCAGATACCCACCTTTCGAAAAATAGAGGCGTGATACTGAGCAAGCTACATGCTCAGGTCTGATACAAGTTCGAAGGCTCTCAGCTGGGGGATATGAGAGATTCCCGGATGAGAGGGTCAGGCCGTTTCTCGTTCACTGCTGCACGAAGGTAAGGTGCTGAGCCGGCAGCACATGTAGCCTACCTCGTGAGCGAGTACAAAAAGTCAGAAAAGTGCCCCAGTCGAAGGAAATGGTTACGAAAACTGTCTGTATCTAACTCATAGAGAGTGTAGACAAAAGTGGAAGAACGTCTCAATGACGCGAAATGGAACGCACGGCGAGCGAACCTATTGCGTGGTCCGAAGTCAAAAGCAAAAAAAGCTTACCGAGTGGATGTCGCTCGCAGTCTGACCGCTCCTGGTGTGTGCTTGAGCGATCAGTGGCAAGCGAGATGCCCAATACATGGAAGTGAGGAACTAAAGCAGCCATGAGCAGGACGTGGCAACTCCTCGGGTGAGCCCAGTCTCAGAGCAATATGTGCCGACTCTGCAATTATGGAAGCCTCCTTGGATAGCGAGGGAATGCCCATGGTCTGCCCCTGCCTTCCCTTGAGGGCCGACCGCGATGCCGTTGATCGTACTATCTTGACCAGCTGAGATGTTGGCGACATCACAACAGTCTAACGTGCCTCGAAACCAGAGGAAGGCTAACCTCATTAAAAAATGCCCGCCGGAAGTCGGAAGTGTCGTCCTACGGGTGGCAAACTAAAAATTGACACTACGCAATTACGTCCGAGTGAAATGTCTCGTCCGAATGTCTCTCGTGCTAGGAACAGCTCTGACTACCTAGTTTCCGAATGCCGCTCTTGTTCGGAACAGCTCTGACTAGGTAGTTTTCCGAATGTCTGTCGTGCCTGGAACAGCTCTGACGGGCGCAACGACAAGCACATGTCCGAAAACTCGCTGAGTGGATACCGTCTGCAAACTTGTCTGGATTGTGCGGGAATGGCCCGGGGCAAACGAAATGACCAATATATTGAAGTGAGGATTAAAAGCAGCCATGAGCAGGACTGACGATTCCCTCGGTGAGCCCAGTATCAGGGCGCTATGTGTCGGCCCTGCAACTATGGAAGCAACCTTGGATGGCGGAAAATGCTATGGACTGTCCCTGCCTTCCTTTGAGGGATGACCGTTGTCTTCGACCGTTCAACCTTGGCCAGCTGGGTTGTAGATGGCACCACAAAAGTGAGAGTCTCCCAGGAATGCTACCTGGTCAAAAAAGCACACTGTAGTCGGATGTGTTGGCCTACGGGTTTCGGCCCAAGGGCGCATAACAGACACACCGCAATCACATCTGAAAAAACACTCCGGATGAACGAAAAGAAGAAGTACGACATTGGATTTCGAACCCGCCTCCTCCACATGACCACAGAGCCTCGTTGAACGTACAAATTAACTACGACGCGCGGTCAGCTAGACACTCCCAGCAATGAGCCTGTTCAAGTGCTCCGGCAGTTAGAAAACCCAACATAGATCTTTGAATGACTGCTAGTTGCAGGCGCAATAACAGATGACACTGCAAATGTACGGATACTTGAGGTTGAGATTAAGTGTAGTTCCAGCAAGGATACGCGAATCTGTCATGTTTGTAACAAGTCTTACTGGGATGATCAACATCTACACCGTACACTTGCATAGATTTGCTTTGCCAGGAGGGCTGTGATGTAGATTCTTAACACCAAGAAACTAATCAATGAGATATTAAAAGTGGTTTATATATTATCGTCCGCCTAATGATCGAATTCATATGAGGACATTATTTTCAACAGAGATCTTGCTCGAACAATGGTCGTTAAGAATTTTTGTTTTCTGCAATTTTAAATCATTATGAGAAGATCTATTGTATCCGCTGTAACAACATTTTAAAATTACACTGTTAAAAGTTTGTTGCATATTCTTTACAGGACATCGCAGCCAGCCCCATCATTTAATTTCTGTTTGTGATTTCTTGGCAAGCTTTCGTTCAGTAGTTTGCCATTGCTTTCTGGACGACCCGCACTCATACCATTGTTTGGTGGTCTGCTGCCAAGTCTCCCACAGCAAGTTGTTCGAAAGCTATATGCGGGATAACTATAACACCTCCCCATGTTACTTAAAGAATTTTCCTTTTAAAGGAAAAATCTTTACTCCTAATCCCCATACTCTATTCCCTACTTGTCTTTTAACCTTCGCCAATACATCTTTTACTCTTCTCCCAGTGCTATGGTCTGCCAACAACCTCCCCATATACTTCTGTATACTTCTTCTTCGCCTTTTATTTATATAATACCACGGTTAATCCAACCAGTCCTTCTTTCCTTTTTATTTCCCCAACATTTTATAGTCAACCCACTTCTTCTTCGTTCTTGGTCCTTCAACCAAACATAACATATTTACATATAACATTTCAAATTCACTTTATAATACATCATAACACCATAACACGTTTTCTTAAATACTCCTTCTCCACTTCAATAAGCAAATCTGCTTTCCACTTCAAACTCTGACACCAACTCCTTATTCTTATCACCAATACTACTAATTCCCCACTTTCAACTAACCTGAAATCACTTTCATACGATAGGAAGATAAAGAATCGGTGGCCACCGGAATTTAAAAGAAGAAATAGACTCTTTCGAAAAACAACATTCACCTAAACCACACACCCCTTTCATAGGATAAACGAGGCCCAAGGATGGATCAGGTGTGTTTGGGTCGTAGGATTAACAAGGCCCAAGGATGGATCAGGATCAGCCAAGGCCCAGCGATAATTGCGTGTCTTAAGAACCTATGGCCCAATCAACGATCATGCTGTCCTGACAACTCCTGATTAGCTCTTTAACTTTGCTAACAGTCAACCTGCAGAAGGGCGGCCATACAAACTTTCTTCACCGTGACCTCTGCAAAACGGCTGGTACAACCAAATTCTTATCTGAAGTCTTAAAAAAGACTTACAAAGGACCACTCCTGGGCGAGCTTTTGGCCTCTGTATTCAGATATTATTACTATCTCGTCTTATAACTTGCTGGCCATCTTTTGGTGCGGCTGTTACCAAGTTCAATAGTTGTTCTTTCACGTGCCGCTTGAATCTTTCTGCGACGACGTTATTCAACTCCGACTTTGCATCGTTTTATCTTTCTCAGCCTCAGGTTCGAATCCTGGTCACGGCACCATTTCGCCTCTTATAACAGTGTGTAACATAAGACGAAGGCCGGTCGTTTGTTTGTTGATAAAATGTTTATTGGCTTAATATAACAAAGCTCCGATGTACACCTCCATTCGGTACTCAAGCTGGGTTCTAACTGCCCATACCAACCCAATACGTCACGATTGAGCATCTCCCCCCCCCCCCTTTCAGTCTCAATGCTCAATCGTGCTGTATCGGAGTTTTCCAATAGACCCCAATTATACCTACACTGTTACATAACGAATTGCGTCGGTAACACCTTCGCCACAGAGTCTGTACAATTGGAGTATCTTCTCATAATATCATATTCATGGATTCTTGTACACAACCGTTGGGGGTATTGGCGATGTTATAGATGTGGGCGACCTGAACATCGGAATGAGATACTGGCATTATAAGACCAAAACACTAAATGATGTTGTCCTGATGTAATGAGGGTTGCTTGAAGTCAGTCTATCAAAACTCGTAGAATCTACCAGTACAGAAGGAATGTTAGATGACACACTAGACAACAGAGCAACGGCAGAGCACTAGATTCCAACCCGACACCTCTACATGGCGCCGTCACCTCGCTGAAGGAATACGTGAAGGGTGTTTGACCAACAACAAACGCCATAACCTTGCGGAAATCACAAGCATGACATTTCAAGGCGGTGCTAATGGTGCCGACAAATAATGTAGTTCAAATGATGATATATGCACGCCAGGAACTACGGGGCAAACCGGTACACATTAAATAATCCAACCCAGATATGAACGATGGCTTTATAGTTGTATGAATAATTGACTGACGGCTGGAGCAGGCCAGTCCAGGAAAAACACTGTGAGAACAGCTCGCGTCTCGAGAATAACACAAGTCAGAATATTCTCCTGGCCGTTAGCTGAATCGTTATAGCAGAAATGGTTCTGTGAAGTATAAGATCATGTAATGCGCACTCGTAGATATAGCTAGTTGTGTGCACGTCTGTGTGTGTGTGTGTGTGTGTGTGTGTGTGTGTGTGTGTGTGTGTGTGTGTGTGTGTGTCTGTGTGCGTGGGTGTGTGTATGCGTGAGTGTGCGTGTGTGTGTATAATGAATTAGATGAACATATATGTATATATGTGCGTTATTGACTACGTTAAGACATTTGTAATGGTTAAACACGAATAAATTATGATGATGTTTGAAGTTTAAACATTGATGGTAAAGGTATGTAAATAATCAAGGGCTTATATTGGATCCAAAAGGCAGTCCTAAGAACATTTGCGTTGTTCATCATGTCTGTATACAGTCTTCTATCTCTTGTGCTGCCATTCATTTCTAATACCGATATTCCTCCATACCATGATATCAGACTCTTCAGTATCTACTCTCTTGGTCTCTGCCTTCCTCTCTTCCCCTCCAACTTTGCCGTTATGACGACTGAGCCAACTTTCCGGTCGTGACGATTAAATTAAATGTTTGCATATACTTTACAGAACATCGCTGTCAACATCAGCATCTTCCAGCTGATTGTTGATTTCTTGGCAAGATTACGCTCAGTAGTTTTTCATTGCTTTCTGAACGACCGGCTCACATACCCCGTAAGTTACCGAAGCGGTTAGAATCGCTACCGATTCTCGCCGTCGTCACGTTACTCACGAGAGTATACGAGATTACGGAGAAAGTCGCTAACGCCCAGGCCAGGGAGTTCGGCGGTCGTGACGATAGGCGCCAGTTTTCTCCTTCTCGTGACATATCCAAAGAAAGTCGACTGTGTTCTTCCTCATTGTGAGTTAACTTCTTTCAAGATATCCTGATTGCTCTTTTAATCCGTCCAAGGTGTAATCATCATTCTTCTATACAATCACATCTATGCAGTTTCAACATAATTCCTCATTTCATATGGTGTTGTAATGTGTTTGTAAATAGTGTGCAGATTGCATTCGTGTTCTTATATAAAACATACTAAGTTGTGTGGTAAATAACGAACGGTTAGTTCTAATTTCTATTTATGGTATAATAATGCCGTCTTCGTGGCAAAGGCGTTACGGACGCTGTTCGTAATTCCGCTTACCTGCGTCCGAAACACAGCTGCGACCGATTTTGCAGCAGACCGTGTCGCGCTTGGTTTTAACGTGATGGTGTGGGAGCCGGTCGTTCAGAAAGCAAAGGCACAACTACTGAACGTAAACTTGCCAAGACATCAACAACCGCAGTGCTGGTGTTGACAGCGATGACCTGTAAATAGGATATGCAAAAGATAAAGTATAATAATATGTGTATTAAATAGCTAGGCAAACATGCTTATGTATCATATAATAAGTTATATGGTAAATAGCAAGCCACTAGTTCTCTTTTCCCCCATGTAATAAATTACTGCGCTATGTTTTCATTTAATGTGAGGCGTGGCGCATTCAAACTGTTGCCTGTGATTGTCCTTCCGCCCATATTACTCTATGTCCTGTCTGTCTTCTAATCTGTCTGTCAGTTCGTCTATCTTTATCTATCTCTGTCAATCTCTGTTCTACTATGTCTGTCTGTAAACATTTCTGCAAATTTTGAACTCTCTGTGTCTGTTCCCACTTTCGCCAGTCCTCAGTCAGTCTGTGTGTCTATGTCAATTTCTGTCAGACTTCTACTTTGTCTGTTGTCTGTATGTGCCCAGGTCAGTCATCTTCTATAATCAGTCTGTCTGTGCTCATCTTCTGCGATCATGGGAAATTTGTAACTTT
>JACEFZ010000722.1:47500-109367 GCA_014155875.1 Cepaea nemoralis
GAGAAAATAAACATAGAAGAAAGATAGTCTTGGTGTTCTCAATTAGTTATCATCAACATAGTTGTTTGCTCTCACTCCAATCTTCCACTATCAGGTGTTCAAGGTTTAACTAGCAGATGTGCAGGTTCATCTTCACTTATGCCTGTCATTCAGGTCTATAGTTTAAGTAATACCTTGATTGATTTGGAATTTGACAATTATGTTGACCATTCTCTTCTGTACCTAGTTTTGGTCTCTACATCTATTTTTATTCAGGAAAATGGGTCTCATAATTATGGGTTTTAAATAATTTCTCACTGTAATGAGTAGTTGCTTATAAACAATATAAGTACATCATGGAATCAATTCTTATATATCATTCAGTTGTATTCTTAATTAAATGCTTCAAGTGAGAAGTTTTCTTCCATTCTCATGGATGTAATATTTATTATCATCATCATCATCAACATCATCATGGTTTCCTTATATCAATGTCATTACAATCATTATCATTATTACCATGCTCATTATATCATTGTCATTACAATCATTATCATTATTCTCATAATCATTACAGTCGTCATCATCATCCTTGTAGTACATTATTATCATTACACTAGATCATATGTGTTAACAGGAATGACATGAACTACAAAGAGGGATTTTGCTTAAATACAAACACAGATGCTGGTAGTATGCGTAATATATGATATTGGTTGAGTCGTGCTTAGCGCACAAAACCAGATTATTGTAGCATGAATTATATTTTATGTAAAGTGTTGTTATGCGCTGGAGTGTACTAAATTATTATTTAGTTTATGGGTTACGCCAAACCAGTTCTCTGGTGATAGTCATGGCATTACACATCAAAACTGCCGGCTATCCTGAGATTGACTGTTGGCCTATACTCCCTCTCTCTCAGCATGTAACTTCACTCACTCACACTCCTCATGCATCAGTCACAATATCCATCTGTGCATGTGGGGTCAATTCGCTCATCTGAGACATCATTCATATGTATGGATGATCATTTCACTCAGTCTATAGACACATTCATATCGGTATGTGTGATCATATAGGAATCCTTCATCACACATCCTTCATATTGGCATGTAAGGTGGGTAATTATACTTATGTGATTTTCCAATGATAACTTACATGTTTCCATCATTGATATCACAATGAAATATCTTCTTGCACAATCACTCATCATACACATCATATCTGTAGGAATGACAATTATACCTATGTAGGTGCTTTACACAGAATACATTCACATATGTTTAACAATAATGAAACACACATGACACAAGCATGCTCTTCAGTGTCATAGACATGTGATTATTAGACACACTTATGAAATTCACCCAGGATTTAGCAACATGAAATCCATGAGTCACCACATGCTCTCATCAAATACATACAATTTATGTGATATACTCCAATTCACATTCAGGCATTATGAATCATAATCATTCTTGTATGGCGGTTGATTACGCACTATTATGTGGCATAAATATTATTATTCCCCATGTTTGACAACCATGAAAATATATTTGCCTTTTCACCTGTGTGCTTTAACATCACACAAATTATGATACCTATAGAACTCGTTTTGGTTCCCATGTGTTCAAGAAATATAAGAAACTACTGGTTTGTTCATGTGCTTATGTATAAAAGATCATCTACTGACTAACACACATTACACTAGTTTGACTTACCAGTGTTTACACATTTACAATAGTTTCCTTAAGTCTTAAGTTACCACTCTAATTCATTGTAGATTGAATTTCATGCTTAAGAAATAAAATGTATAACATGTGTCTAATGTTTATACATTAACTAAGTTGTTTAGCTGGGAGCAAATAAAACACTGTAGTTTTCTCCTAATGTACAGTTTATCTTATGACTGTGATTATTGAGTATAATATTATTTATTTTCTACTAGATTAAATTCTTAAGAACTCACCATTCTAAATCATTGTAGATTGAGTTGCTTAAGAAATAAATGTACAACTTGGACTAATGCTTATACATTAAATCAGTTGTTTACTTTGGGAGAAAAGAAAACTCACTATGGTTATTCTTAATGAATAGTTTATCTATAATATACTATTACAATTAAATATATTATAATTAACTTCTTAAGAACTCACCATATGTGTTCAACAAGTCGACTTACCAACTCCTCTTCTGGGAAAAAGACACAACTAATCTAAGATTTAAAATAAATTAAAGTAAGTATGATGTTTACCATATTTATCAGAATGACTTCAACACGTCGACACGTTTCATGATCTGAATGAGATGCAATTTCTCACAAGCGTTGTCGTAGGCTGAGGATTTTCTTTTCTCGTGTGATTTTGAAACTCTCTCACTCCTTCCGCTATTTCAGGTCTTATGTCGCATACTGGCTGATGAACAAACAGGCTATGTCGCTTTGCGTACTGCTATTTATACGGTGCCTTGTCCGGTTCACGTTTTTCATTGCCAATGGGTATATTAAATCTTGGATCGTACAATTGTGGAACAAACAATCCTGTTGCGGTGTTCAGACTTTAATTGTCGACGGCAAATATCTACAGCATGTTACGTTTGTGAAAATAAAGTATATCACATGCCCCCCTCCCCCCTCTTAGACTGTTGTTCGCCTGAAAAACAGTAGCTTTGAGCAAACGTAACAAGCTTATATTTCCTCTAATCCTTTCTTCTCCCATTCTATCTTTCCCCCTCTGATTCTTGTACAGAATCTTCAATGGGATGTCTGCTAAGAAAGTCTGCTCCTACATTAATCCTTCCTGGAACATATTCTACTTGATATGAATACGGTTGTAGAAGTAACTACCATCTCATTAGTCGAGCGTTTAAGTTTATGCATGCTGCCAGGAACGTGAGAGGTTGATGATCGCACTGTATTGTGAAGTGTTTCCCATACTGGTACGCCTGGAACTTCTCTACTGCCCAAACTAAAGCTAAACATTCTTTTTCAATGGTAGAATAATTGCGTTCGGCTGAATTCAATTTTCTACTGGCATAGGCAACTGGAAAGAGCATTGATTGATCCTCATCCATTCCTTGTAATAAGGTTGCACCAATTCCTATGTTGCTTGCATCCGTCCTAAGTATCCATGGACGCGTTAAGTCTGGCAGATGAAGAACCAGTTTTTGCTGTTAAAGTTTTCTTTGACTCCGGTATGCTTTCTCCCAGTCAGCAGACCAAACGACATTCTTTGGTTCCCCTTTCCTAGTGAGATTTGTCAACGGAGATGCGAGGGAATTGAAGTTTTGGATGTATCTTTGGTAAAATTTACAGAGAGATACAAAAGATGTAACATCCTTTTTGGTTCTGGGTCGTGGTGCATTCCTTAGTTTCTCCACATTACCATCATGAGGTTGCATTTTGCCTTGAGATATTGTGTATCCCAAAAAATCTAATTGCCTGAACCCAATCTGGCACTTCTTTGGTCTTGCTGTCAACCCTACTTCTTTCAGGCGGTTGAACAGTATCTTCAATGTCTCAAGATGTTCCTCGAACGTTTCTATAGCAATCAGGATGTCATCTATTAAGTTGCTAAGACGTGGATTTTCCAATGGTCCTAATAGTTCCCTCATCATGCGAGTGAAGACATTAGGCGCATTGCTTAATCCGAAAGGAATAACGTTAAATTCGTAGTGTCCATCAAGAGTGCTGAAGGCTAACCACGGTATTACTTCATTTTTCACTGGGATTTGATAATATCCTTTGCTGAGATCTATCTTTGTGAAGTATTTTGCTCTGTTGAGGCTGGTGAAAGGTTGATTTTGATCTGGCAGTGGTTCTGGTTCGAACTCTGTCACACCGTACAGCTGCTGATAATCAATGCATAATCTATTTTCACCACTGGGTTTCCTCAATAAAACTACACTTGCATTGTAAGGTGATTCAGAAGGTGATATCCCAGCTGAAAGCAATTGTTGAATTTCATTTTTGAGAGTTTTGGCTTTGTCGTATGGAACAGGGTAAGTCTTGA
Organism: Cepaea nemoralis; assembly: GCA_014155875.1. Classification (NCBI taxonomy): domain Eukaryota; kingdom Metazoa; phylum Mollusca; class Gastropoda; order Stylommatophora; family Helicidae; genus Cepaea; species Cepaea nemoralis. Next base: position 51,490 of record JACEFZ010000722.1, read on the forward strand.
CTCGCACAGGTGTTGTATCCTTCAACTTCATGTCGAATTCTGCAAGATTTGTTAATCCTGGCTTGTATGTTAGTATTTCTACTAGGGCTGTACCGGATTCAAATTTTTGAAATCCGGCCGGAGCCGGATTTGGCCGGATTTATGAAGTGAGATCCGGCCGGAGCCGGAGCCGGAGCCGGATTTACAAATAAAAAAATAAAAATAAAATAAGATACTACATCACTTGACTTAGGTGAGTGGAGTCACTCGACTGTTCATTACTGCAGTTCATTACTATAGACATGACAATGATGACATATACTCATATTAAATCATTTAAATGTAAAATAATTACATTCACAGTAGAATAAGTAATTAAGTAATATTAAGTTCCATAAGTTCAAGATGAAACATAATACATAAGCACATAATGCTAATTTAGTAATTTTAATTGTTAGTTTTCAGTTTCAGTTTTTAGTTTTCACATTGTTTTCAGTTGGCAAATTATCAGCTCAGTTACAACTCACAACAACAGTACACTGAACAGATTGAATTTATTGAAATACATTCATTTAGTAATTTCACTATTTCAGTCAGTCTTCATTATGGCTGTGAAGTTGAACTCTCAGAGTCAAGAAGAGACGAGTTGTATTTCAGGAAAATCAACGTCTCCGCATTTTCTGGTAAAAGGCTACTACGGTGGTCAGTGATAATGTCTCCTGCAGTACTGAACAGCCTTTCCGATGGCACACTTGTAGGTGGTGGTGCAAGAAATACCTGCGCCAGTCTAGCCATGCTTGGAAATCTTTGCTTATTGGCATGCCATCATGAAACTGGATCTGACTGTCGAGTTTGAAGTGGCTCTGACAGGTACTGTGTCACCTCAGTGTTAATGCTGTTGCCTTTGGCACTTGCAGAACGATCTGCGGTGGGATTTTCCTCGACAATTGTGTCAAAACAGCTCCATATGCTGGACTCGTACTGTGTGGCAGTGCTCACAGAAGTCAAAACACTAGTACTACTACTACTAATAGTAGCTGATGGATCCTGTGGACTGACTGTGTTTGCTGAATCAATAATGGAGTTAGCTGCTAACAGCAGATGGGCTCGTGCATCACTTCTACCACGTTCGGAGAAGAAGCACAGCTTGAATCGAGGATCCAGTAGTGTGGCACAGGTGTAAATACTGTTGGATTCAATGTCCGCAAATCTGCTGCTAACAGCTTCAAGCAGGGCTGCTTTCATAGTTTTGATCCCAGCATCACTACCTTCTTTCTGGAGGAAAGCCATGAGTGTTTTCACTAATGGGATCACAACTGATATTGATGCCTGAGCTGCACTTATTTCACGTGTGATTTCTTCAAATGGTGCCAAAGTAGCTACCACATTCTCCGTGACTGCCCACTGTTGTGCCGTTAGCCCAGTTACCGAATCAATTTCAAAATTTTCAACACAGTAGGCTGATGCTGCGCCGTTGTTCTAACAGACGTCGTAACATATAGAACGTTGAGTTCCATCGTGTTGTCACGTCCTGGATAAGCTGATGTTGTGGTAGGTTTAATTCATTTTGAAGTTCATGCAAACAACTGGTTGCTGAAGAAGAGTGTTTGAAATGTCCTACCAATTTTCTTCCAGTACTGATGATGCCAGCAACATACTTTTGACTCAAAAGACCATCACGCACACACAGCTGCAGTGTGTGTGCAAAACATCCAACACTTGAATAGCTGCCATCACGACAGCATTTGGCAATGTTGAATGCATTGTCTCTCACAACAACATGGCACTTCTCACGTGCAATTGACCACTCATCCAGCATCATTTCAAAATGTGCAAGCACGTTTGTGGCCATGTGATGTTCATCAAATGCAGTACAATGGAAGACTACACTACGGTGAACGAAGGAGTCTGTTAACCAATGGCCAGTGAGGCCCATAAATGACTGAGTGGTGTGTTCAGCTGTCCACGTATCTGTTGTGAATTATATGTAATCAGTGTCAGATATCATTGCTGCAATTTTTACCTTCAGACGTTTACACATGTCAGGAATGACATGTTCAGCAAAGTACTTTCTTGAAGGCAATTCATACCTTTTTTCCATTGTATGCATCAACTCTCTGAAACCTGGTCGTTCCACTACTTGAAAAGGCTCCATATCTATGGCTATCATTCGGGCTACGGCAGCATGAATGCGTTTAGCATTGGGACTGTTGATGTCCCAAATTTTGGCCCCCTCCCATGCCTGCACAATTGACTGCTGGGTACTGCTGCTTGCTTTGTGCAAACACGGTCCCAGATTCATCATAGATGTGGTCGCCAATACACTGGCCTTCAGTGATGCTTTCTTTTCCATCATTTCGTCATAGCTTTTCTTGTGCATCGATCGCAAATGGGTCTGCATTGATGATGTTGAGAAGTCTTTGGGGCGATCTGATCGTCCACGCGATAACTGTTTGTTACACAACTTACATATTACCGTCGCTGAATCATCGTCTTTAACCTTGAAGTAATCCCAAACGGCGCTGTATGACTTAGATTTTGATGCCATTTTATTTTATGGGCAAGACCAAAGAAATTTACGAAAATAAATATTCAAGTCCCACAAACTCATGAAGTAATGCACCATTAAAATTCAAAAAGAGTGTTTTTTTTCTTAAAATTCTTATTTACATCAGCGAGAAATAGTAAACCGGAAGTGCTACTGTGCTATTGCCTAAAATTCGACGTGGTCTCATGAAACATGTACAGAAAATTCACGTGACTAGGCAACACAAATCCGGCCTAAATCCGGCAAAACTGGACCGGAGCCGGAGCCGAAGCCGGATTTGTAAAGATGGCCGGATTCCGGATTTGCCGGAGCCGGAGCCGAAATCCGGTACACCCCTAATTTCTACATAATTCTCTAAGCACTCTCGAATCTCCTGCTGCTGATCCGTCGTTAATGTTGAACTAATGTCCACATCTCGACAAGTCTCGTTGAACTGCATCCGGTACTCCACTCCCATTGCGTTTTCATGTTCAACTTCTGTTGCTACGGCCATTGCTATCAAATGTGCTGTCTCGGTGGTGGGTCTCTCGTTGTACTTTCGTAACAGGTTGAGATGACAGATTTTCCCCTTCCCCTTTATAGAGATCTTGTAGTTTAATCTGGAAATTTGCTCCTTTACTACATAAGGTCCTTTCAAACCGATATGCAACTTGTTTTGACTTGTGGGAAGAAGTACTAGCACTTTTTCCCCCACCTCTAACTCTATGCCCTGTGATTTCTTGTTGAAATCTCTAGTGATGGGCATTTCCCCTAATGTCGCTGGTGGTGTCCAGAGCTTTGGGGCTACTTTCTGACATTCTGGGCATGATTTGACATATCGTTGAATGTCCATGTTTATTCCCGGCCAGTAATAGTAGGTTGAGATTCACATATGTCCGCTAAACGGCATACTATGTCCCATCTCAAGTATTTGTGTTCTGTAAGTAGTTGGAACAACCAGTTGAGAATACTCTTGTCCTAACTTTCCTGCCTTTCTGCGAAGAATTCCATTCTTCATATAGAAATCACCCTTCCTAGAAGGTGTATGTGATTTTTGCAACCTACGGAAGCACGTCCCAAGTGAAATAGCTGTTGCTTGGGCTTGTTTTAAATCTTCGGGTTGAAGATTTGCTGGTGTCGTTGTCATTGGAGTTTCCTTGGCGTGTTGGCGCGTAGTCACCGCTGATGCTATCATTGGCTGTACTGGTTATCCTAAAAAGACGTAGCAACATCCGAGCATGACAGGGTAGATTGGGTCTTCCATGACCGCTGCTCTGATTTCTTCCGTAACATAGCGTGAAGTTATGCTGACTTTGGCAACAGGAAGTATCATAGGCACGTAACTTTTCAGAAATCTTTGTATTTCGACGGTTTCATCTGTAACTTGCTCTGGGTTTACCAATGAGGCTTGTACAATTGCGTCGAAAAATAAACCTGTATCATAGAGACATTCCACTGTCCATCCGTTCAGGTTGACAGATTCTATAACCGGCAGTTTGGAGTTGGTGTTCTGTGGCGGGTCCATATTGGAACGAACATTACGGTTCCTTCTCGCTGCTTTATGTTTTACCGCACAGGTTATGGTAAGAGGTTGAGGCTTCTTTTTGCATTCCTTTATGTTATGAGTATGAGTTTTACAATGGCTGCAGTGGAGCTTCTTCTCCAACTTGACCTGCTGGTTATGATTTGTAGTGGTCTTATTTGTTCCATTCGATCCATTTGGTTTGCTGGATTTCGGTTCTCCTTTATCTTTGGTCTTCAGAGGGAATTCCCTAGGAAGATTATTGGTAGTTCGTTGATTACCTCCCGCCTCTTTCTGCGACTTTTCATATCTCTCTGCCAAAGTAATGGTTGACTCCAATCTCTCAGCTCCATTTTGTGTTAAAAATGCTCTCATGTTCCTGAGACATTTTCTGTTTAAGTTGATCTATTAGAAACATTTCTTGTAGATCTTGGTAGGTTTCCTCAAATCTAGACATGGTACGCCATTTGTTTAGGTAGGATTTTAATCGTTCTACATATTGAGAAAAGTTCTCTCCGGCTTCCTTCCGAGCAGTCCTGAACTGTTTCTTGTAGTTCTCTCCGTCTATTTCAAATCTGGCTAATAAGGCTTGTTTTAGGATGTTATAATTGCCCAACTCCTCCAGTCGTATCCTAGAAAATACTTCGTAAGAAATTCCGCGAAGTCCTTGTGACAATTTTACTGCCCATTTGGTCTCCTCCAATCCGCACATCACACACATCCTCTCGAATCTTGATAAATAATTTTCGATGATGTCTGTTTGTTCCTTGAAAGGATCCAACGGAAAAGACATGGCGTTGGCTTGAACTGAAGCTGTTTCACCCTGTGGTTCAGCTGAAGATCTCGTTTGATCTGTTGAGGAGTTATGTTGGTTCATGATTTCCAGACGTCGTAACTCTGTTTCATTGTCCAGCCTCCTCATTTCCAGTTCATGTTGTTGTCTTCTTTCTTCTTGTTCTCTGTCTGCCTGTAGCCTTTCTCTTTCTGCTTGTCTATCCTTCTCCTTATTTTCCAATTCGACTTGTAGTCTCCTTTCATCCTTTTCCTTCTCAGCTTGTAGCCGCTTTTCTTCCTTTTCTTACTCAGCTAGTAGACGCTCATGTTTCTCTAATTCCTCACTAACATATTGAGCTAACTCCTTACCTGTTAGGTCGCACTGCTTACCAGTCTCCATGAAAAGATTTCTCAGTCTGGCGGTGTCTGCCATTCTTACCTTTTTCTTGTCTTCTCTGAAGGTTAATACGCCGGTATTCCTAAAAAATAGTCTTTAAGCAAAGCACGTATGTCTGATTAGAGTTATCTACCTAACTTTATCAATATCTAATGATACGATAACTTCTGACTAGGTGAATGTTACTATCCTACCTGCTATATTCTACTTTCTGATTAAATAAATACAAGACATAGCCCCCCCCCCCCCCCCATCTTGTCGGATACGTCGAGATTGATGGCTCATCCCCAAAGAGATAAAGGATGCAAAACCCTTTTTCCCAATGTAATCCTGCCCGTTTAATTAATTTAGCTGTACTGACTCAATTGTTTGAGACCAGAAATCTAGTTTCATAGAACCAAGGAATACCTTCTGGAAATAACTGAAACAGTTGTATTCCCTTTTATACCCAAAATATCCTTTAAGTGGTTCCTTGCCTCTCCTCTACCAACTAATTAATTCTATCTAGGGTAGTTTAAAACAATTTGACTATGACAAGTAAAAATACAATCAATACATGACATGACCTCATTTTTTATGATTTAATAAACACAAACATGGATTTTGTAAATTGCATTCAAAATTACAATTTCCTGTCATAAAATAAAGACATATACATATAATGGTAATTATACAGAATTGATGTGCCAATTATAATGTGTATAATAACAGCTATATTTTTTCCAGTGGCATGTACTGCTAATCTTTTACTGGCCTGGATGATCTGGGGGGAAAAGAACTGTCTACACTCAGGGTTCTCCACTTCCAGCTTTGGGAATCCCTCTGGCTATCAATTAATTGCTGTATGTTCTGTAGTCTTAGTGTTCCAGGTTTGAGTAGGACATAGATTGGCTCTTGGTTTTCTTTCCCATTTTGGCAGGTAAATGTTTAAATAAAGATTACCTCTCATATGAGACAAATGGAATGTTTGCAGGTAGATATGTTTCTGCACTACTCTATCAAGGGCATCACTCAACAATGTGCTCACTCAACAGGTGCTGCATTCAATCTTCACCAAGTCAGGTCTGGATTTACATGAGTATGACCACTACCTGAAATTCCATCAATCACATAATTCTAATGATATCATAAATATGACATTAGAAATGAAATGTAAAAGCCTAAGAACATAACAAGTAAAAACAATAAAATGAATCTTGTTCTTAGAGAAAATAACATAGAAGAAAGATAGTCTTGGTGTTCTCAATTAGTTATCACCAACATAGTTGTTTGCTCTCACTCCAATCTTCTACTATCAGGTGTTCAAAGTTTGACTAGCAGATGTGCAGTTTCATCTTCACTTATGCCTGTCCTTCAGGTCTATAGTTTAAGTAATGCCTTGATTGATTTGGAATTTGACAATTAGGTTGACTATTCTCTTCTGTACCTAGTTTTGTTCTCTACATCTTTTTCTATTCAGGAAAAAGGGCCTCATACGTTATGGGTTTTAAAATAATTTCCCATTGTAATGAGTAGTTGCTTATAAACAATATAAGTACATCATGGAATCAATTCCTGTATAGCATTCATGTGTATTCTTCATTAAATGCTTCAAGTGAGAAGTTTTCTTCTATTCTCATGGATGTAATATTTATTATCATTATCATCAACATCATCATGGTTTCCTTATATCATTGTAATTACAATCATTATCATTATTATCATGCTTATTATATCATTGTCATTACAATCATTATTACTATTATCATAATCATCACAGTCGTCATCATCACCCTTGTAGTACATTATTATCATTACACTAGACCATATGTGTTAACAGGAGTGACATGAACTACAAAGAGGGATTTTGCTTAAATACAAACACAGATGCTGGTAGTATGCGTAATGTATGATATTGGTTGAGTCGTGCTTAGCGCACAAAACCAGATGATTGTAGCATGAATTATATTTTATATAAAGTGTTGTTATGCGCCGGAGTGTACTAAATTATTATTTAGTTTGTGGGTTACGCCTAACCAGTTCTCTGGTGATAGTCATGGCATTACACATCAAAGTTGCCGGCTATCCTGAGATTGACTGTTGGCTTATACTCCCTCTCTCTCAGCATGTAACTTCACTCACTCACACTCCTCATGCATCAGTCACAATATCCATCTGTGCATGTGGGGTCAATTCACTCATCTCAGACATCATTCATATGTATGGATGATCATTTCACTCAGCCTATAGACACATTCATATCGGTATGGGTGATCATATTGGAATCATTCATCACACACCCTTCATACTGGCATGTAAGGTGGGTAATTATACTTATGTGATTGTCCAATGATAACTTAAATGTTCCATCATTGATATCACAATGAAATATCTTCTTGCACAATCACTCATCATACACATCATATCTGTAGGAATGACAATTATACCTATGTAGGTGCTTTACACAGAATACATTCACATATGTTTAACAATAATGAAACACACATGACACAAGCATGCTCTTCAGTGACATAGACATGTGATCATTAGGCACACTTATGAAATTCACCCAGGATTTAGCAACATGAAATCCATGAGTCACCACAGGCTCTCATCAAATACATACAATTTATGTGATATACTCCAATTCACATTCAGGCATTATGAATCATAATCATTCTTGTATGGCGGTTGATTACGCACTATTATGTGGCACAAATATTATTATTCCCCATGTTTGACAACCATGAAAATATATTTGCCTTTCCACCTGTGTGCTCTAACATCACACAAATTATGATACCTATAGAACTCTTTTTGGTTCCCATGTGTTCAAGAAATATAAGAAACTACTGGTTTGTTCATGTGCTTATGTATAAAAGATCATCTACTGACTAACACACATTACACTAGTTTGACTTACCAGTGTTTACACATTTACAATAGTTTCCTTAAGTCTTAAGTTACCACTCTAATTCATTGTAGATTGAATTTCATGCTTAAGAAATAAAATGTATAACATGTGTCTAATGTTTATACATTAACTAAGTTGTTTAGCTGGGAGAAAATAAAACACTGTAGTTTTCTCCTAATGTACAGTTTATCTTATGACTGTGATAATTGAGTATAATATTATTTATTTTCTACTAGATTAAATTCTTAAGAACTCACCATTCTAAATCATTGTAGATTGAGTTGCTTAAGAAATAAATGTAAAACTTGGACTAATGCTTATACATTAAATCAGTTGTTTACTTTCGGAGAAAAGAAAACTCACTATGGTTATTCTTAATGAATAGTTTATCTATAAACTATTACAATTAAATAGATTATAATTAACTTCTTAAGAACTCACCACATGTGTTCAACAAGTCGACTTACCAACTCCTCTTCTGGGAAAAAGACTCACAACTAATCTAAGAGTTAAAATAAATTAAAGTAAGTATGATGTTTACCTTATTTATCAGAATGACTTCAACATGTCGACACATTTCATGGTCTGAATGAGATGCAATTTCTCACAAGCGATGTCGTAGGCTGAGGATTTTCTTTTCTCGTGTGATTTTGAAACTCTCTCACTCCTTCCGCTATTTCAGGTCTTATGTCTCATGCTGGCTGATGAACAAACAGGCCATGTCGCTTTGCGTGCTGCTATTTATACGGTGCCTTTTCCGGTTCACGTTTTTCATTGCCAATGGGTATATTAAATCTTGGATCGTACAATTGTGGAACAAACAATCCTGTTGCGGTGTTCAGGCTTTAATTGTCGACGGGAAATATCTACAGCATCTACACGTTTGTGAAAATAAAGTATATCACTACCTGTTCTCTAGAATGGCCACTTGACCAGGTGATTCTGACAGCGTCATTGACTTGGCCCTGGTGTCGTCCACCATCGCACCAAGGTGCCGGTGGGGCACACTGGGATACCACGACAGTGACCACTACCCTTGTGTCATCCTGATCGAGAAAGACAGGGCCATGAGTCAAGAAAACAAGACAAATACCTTTCCGTATGACAACACTAGTCAAGACGCCATAAGCAAGATCAGAAGAAGAAAACTAACTTACTCCTGCAGGAGACAAAAAGAAGGTTGCCGCCACCATGGTGGAATGGAGAGGTCGAGAAGGCATGGCTGGGAAAGAGGCAGGCTGTCAAAGGCTGGCAAAAAGCCAGAAAGGCTAACATGCCACAGGGTGAGTTGGTTAACCTGAAGACTGTGGTCCATAGGGCGATGACTTTATTCAAATCCTGAGCCAAGCAGGCCAAGGCCGAGAAATGGGACGAGTTCTACATGAAGGTGTGCTCCGAGCGATCTCTTACGACATTCTGGCGCCTCCATATAGCATGAACGGTGCTGCACAACGTAGGGGTATTCCGGACCCGGAAAAAATCGGATGCGCATAAAAGTAAGGCCTTTCTTGCACGCTACATAGAGCAGACTGACCAGAAAGACGAGCCCGCCAGACAGAGGATCACATCAACACTCTCTCAGTTGTGCGAGGGGGTCGGGACAGACGAACAATGCATAATCACAGCTGAGACAATACGTGCGATGCTCAAGAAATCACCTAACACCGCCCCAGACCCAGACGGCATCCGATATGGTGACCTAATGGTGATGTCAGATGATGACATGGAAGAACTGGCCAGAGCATTCAACACCAGTATCCAGAGGGGTCAGATCAAAGAGGAATGGCTACACAGCTACTTGCTGCCTCTGCCAAAACCGAACAAAGACCACTCCAAGATAAGCGGCTACAGAATCATTACGATGCAGAACACTGCTGACAAGCTACTGGAGAAAATTGTAGCACACAGACTTGCTTGTGACTTGGAACAACTAGGCTGCTTCCCACCCACACTTGGGGGATACAGACGTAGCAAAGAGTCATGGCTGAATGCGGCAGTCTTTGCTCAAGATGTTTAAGAAGGATTTCAGGTCAGAGAAGAGACATGTGCGGCCGCCATAGACTTATAGGACGCATACTTTTTCGTAATAGAGGTTTAGAGAACCGAAGGAATACCTTCAGGAAATAACTGAAAAAGTTGTATTCCCTTTTATACCCAAAATATCCTTTAAGTGGTTCATTGCCTCTCCTCTACCAACTAATTAATTCTATCTAAGGTAGTTTAAAACAATTTGACTATGACAAGTAAAAATACAATCATTACATGACATGACCTCATTTTTTATGATTTAATAAACACAAACATAGATTTTGTAAATTGCATTCAAAAATACAATTTCCTGTCATAAAATAAAGACATATACATATAATGGTAATTATACAGAATTGATGTGCCAATTATAATGTGTATAATAACAGCTATATTTTTTCCAGTGGCATGTACTGCTAATCTTTTACTGGCCTGGATGATCTGGCGAAAAAAGAACTGTCTACACTCAGGGTTCTCCACTTCCAGCTTTGGGAATCCCTCTGGCTATCAATTAATTGCTGTATGTTCTGTAGTCTTAGTGTTCCAGGTCTGAGTAGAACATAAGTTGGCTCTTGGTTTTCTTTCCCATTTTGGCATGTAAATGTTTAAATAAAGATTACCTCTCATATGAGACAAATGGAATGTTTGTAGGTAGATATGTTTCTGCACTACTCTATCAAGGGCATCACTCAACAATGTGCTCACTCAACAGGTGCTGCATTCAATCTTCACCAAGTCAGGTCTGGATTTACATGAGTATGACCACTACCTGAAATTCCATCAATCACATAATTCTAATGATATCATAAATATGACATTAGAAATGAAATGTAAAAGCCTAAGAACATAACAAGTGAAAACAATAAAATGAATCTTGTTCTTAGAGAAAATAACCATAGAAGAAAGATAGTCTTGGTGTTCTCAATTAGTTATCACCAACATAGTTGTTTTGCTCTCACTCCAATCTTCCACTATCAGGTGTTCAAGGTTTAACTAGCAGATGTGCATGCAGTTTCATCTTCACTTATGCCTGTCCTTCAGGTCTATAGTTTAAGTAATACCTTGATTGATTTGGAATTTGACAATTATGTTGACCATTATCTTCTGTACCTAGTTTTGTTCTCTACATCTTTTTCTATTCAAGAAAAAGGGTCTCATACATTATGGGTTTTAAAATAATTTCCCATTGTAATGAGTAGTTGCTTATAAACAATATAAGTACATCATGGAATCAATTCTTGTATAGCATTCAGGTGTATTCTTCATTAAATGCTCCAAGTGAGAAGTTTTCTTCCATTCTCATGGATGTAATATTTATTATCATCATCATCAACATCATCATGGTTTCCTTATATCATTGTAATTACAATCATTATCATTATTATCATGCTCATTATATCATTGTCATTACAATCATTATCATTATTATCATAATCATTACAGTCGTCATCATCACCCTTGTAGTACATTATTATCATTACACTAGACCATATGTGTTAACAGGAGTGACATGAACTACAAAGAGGGATTTTGCTTAAATACAAACACAGATGCTGGTAGTATGCGTAATGTATGATATTGGTTGAGTCGTGCTTAGCGCACAAAACCAGATGATTGTAGCATGAATTATATTTTATGTAAAGTGTTGTTATGCGCCGGAGTGTACTAAATTATTATTTAGTTTATGGGTTACGCCAAACCAGTTCTCTGGTGATAGTCATGGCATTACACATCAAAGTTGCCGGTTATCCTGAGATTGACTGTTGGCTTATACTCCCTCTCTCTCAGCATGTAACTTCACTCACTCACACTCCTCATGCATCAGTCACAATATCCATCTGTGCATGTGGGGTCAATTCACTCATCTCAGATATCATTCATATGTATGGATGATCATTTCACTCAGTCTATAGACACATTCATATCGGTATGGGTGATCATATTGGAATCATTTATCACACATCCTTCATACTGGCATGTAAGGTGGGTAATTATACTTATGTGATTTTCCAATGATAACTTAAATGTTTCCATCATTGATATCACAATGAAATATCTTCTTGCACAATCACTCATCATACACATCGTATTTGTAGGAATTACAATTATACCTATGTTGGTGCTTTACACAGAATACATTCACATATGTTTAACAATAATGAAACACACATGACACAAGCATGCTCTTCAGTGACATAGACATGTGATCATTAGGCACACTTATGAAATTCACCCAGGATTTAGCACCATGAAATCCATGAGTCACCACATGCTCTCATCAAATACATATTTTCAATTCCGCAAGCCCTCAGCCGTGACAAACAACTGTATTAGAAAAAAACACACACACACTAAACGCATTGAATACCAACAGAAGAGTAATATTCGGTGGAAAATGACATAGTGTGGCATAACAAGAAAAGTGAGAGCAAACACGTTGTCAAATTAGGGGACAACACACGTGCACACGAATCAACCTATAAACTTCATCAATGAAAAGAGTACCAACATCTTGGTAGTTAAGAAGAAAGCTCACTACAGAGACACTGACAACTATTTTCATAGTCCAAAACAAGTAATCATGTTCCGGCTCTGAACGGTAAACAGCAAAGTGGACAATCTTTCACGAAGACTCAAAGCGGGTCTGTCACCCATGTGTACGTGTGAACAAACTACACAAACAGCTGAACAGATCCTTAATAATGGAAACATGATGACTAAATTGTGGTATCATTTCTGGTCACTCCATACGCACATTAACGCACAGCTGTTTGGAAGCTTCCACGAACTTAATATAAAAAGCTAACATGAATCCTTGTGTACACTTTATTACCCAGCAGCTGAAGAAACAAGAAGGAAATGAAAAATAATGTAAGAAATATATTCCTTCTTATTTCCTGTTACTTTATAAATTATTTACCCCATGCCTCTGTAAATTCTCTGTCTTTACTAATAATACACATTGCACCCCTCTCAGGAATCTCCGTGGTGAAGTGGTCAAGTCGTCTGACTCGGACTCCGAAGGTTGTATGTTCGATTCCGGGCCGCGTCCTTCATTTCACGAGTGCATTTTTTTCGGAGGGTCGTCGCTGGAGATATGGAGTTCGTGCTTTTTGGGACGCTCTCCGCGCTGCGGAAAGAAACTGAGCCATATGGGATAAAAACCCGGTGCAATGCAGCCGACCCTGTCGAATTTTAAGCTAGTTCTTTCATTGCACCCACTCCCGTACGAATCCGGATACGCCTTGTGTGTCATCTGAATTGTTGGAGCGTCAATTACTGTAAACACAAATTTGTTAGCGAGAAATCACTAGTTTTTCAGCAAAACATCAAATAAATGTCGCCGCTTTCGATGATTTAAGTTGCTTTTGGACCTATCAAAGACATATTCCTTGGGTGGGGGTAAATATAAGATGGCAGGACAAATTTGATAACGATGCAACAGACAGTTTTCAAAATAATTGATCGTGAATGAAGGCATTCTTTTCGGGACATACTGTAGTTTCTTTAGTTATTTGTTTAAGTCTAAACTTCCTGACATCATGTCCAAAACTATGACAAAGATTACATTTTACCGGTTTTTTGTTGTTTGTTTGTGTTACTGGTAATGTCATTTTTTTTCTTCTCGAAATTCCACTTGTCTATTTCAAACTGTAGTCGTTTTGCTTCGAGATCTAATGTTTGTCTTTCTAGAGCTAGCTCTTTATCTCTTTGTCTTTCTTGTGATTGTCTAAGCTCTCTAGCTGCTGTGTATTGTGATGCTAATTCTTGTAGCTCAAATTCTTTAAGTTCTTTAGCTGCTGCATGTTGTGCTTCTAAGTTTTGAAGTTCAAGTTGTTTAAGTTCTCTAGCTGCTGCGTGTTGTGCTTCTATGTCTTGTATTGCTGCAGCTCTGTCTTCTCTTTGTTGTATCTGAAAAGCAGAGAGCTCTTCTTTTGCCATTGCTATCAGTTCTGGGCCTGTGAACCATCTTTTCTCACCCAATGCTACAAAATCTGCTAATGTAGACATACTGTGGTTGTGTACCTCTCTACTATATATGTGTCAATAATATGTAGCAGGAACTAATGTACATACTGCAGATACTATCTGTATAAGTGCGTTGGGATACTAGTATCTATGTTGATGATGGCAAAGAATATCAACAGCAAGAATATCTCTTAGTCAGTGTCGCTGCTGATCTTAATTTGGCGAAGCCGACTGTGATGAACTTGCTGTAATAATGCTGTTTAACAATAATGATAACAATACTGGACAACAATAACACCTATCAGAAGTTTTAGCTAAATGACATAACGCCTGTGGAAAAAAAAAACAATCTTAACTAATAGAGACATTAATGACGTTAAAGAACAACAAATAATGGACTAGGTTACGAAATAAGACAAAGTTCTCGCTAGCAGTCGAAAATTTACTTAAATTATCAAGTCAATTTCGAATGCCAACCAAACGGAACGTACTTTTGGGTGATGATGAAATAACACAAAAGTAGCCCTCCAACCTCCCGCTAATGATGAGGGTGAGTAAACATAGTGATGAAAGGATGCCTGTTGACTCTGGACTACCAAGCAGGACATATACACAAATCAAATGGAAACAACGTAACCTGTGTATATTCAGCTCCAGTGTTCTTGGTGGCTTGGTCCAACTGCTTGGCTCCACTTCAGAATTCTTCAAAAGGTGATATGGATCAGCTTGACTGCACTTTGTGTTGACTAGGAATCAGTAGAAGTTGGGTCTTCAAAATGCTGCTCCTCAAAAAGTGGTGTCGATTGTTCTTGCCCTCCTACCGACGCATCTTGAAAAGTCAGTCTGGAAAAAATTCTTATATCTGACACTAACAATAGTTCACTAGAGCACTATAGTGCATGAAGCACATGAATACGGCTCTGTACTGCTGGTTTGTGTGGCTGGGTGCTATATTTTCTCCCTTGAAATCACTATTTGGAATGTTGACACAATTTTGTTGGTTTGTTCTTTTGCAACTGCACATAGGTTTATTTAATTACACAAATCACATAACGTGATATTGGGCTGAGACGTGGCTAATGTGTTGTAGCTGGTGGCCATGTTTGTTTCTTGACCTTGGTCAATGTCAATCTTTACTTTCACTCTTGATGTTGACTATTTCTTCATGAAAAGCAAGTAACTGTAACTCTTTGTTCTGATAGCCTTGTTCAATGTTTATATTCACTATCGTAACTGTTGAAACACCCTTCGTTGTTTGTATTCGGGTTCAGTATCAAACGGACTGAGCCTCCCCCGTGCCAAGTGCCGAAACCGTGCCACATGACAGCATCATTTCAACTGGTCCGACATCTTGGGATTTGTCCAGGGTGAAATATTAATTATGGCTCGAACAAACACGTTACGATGTACATATCTGTTATGTATACAACTCACAAGTTTGTTGCGTCCTTAGACAACACAGTCACTTTTATTGTAGAACAGTTATCAACCGTGGCTGTCATACACCGCCGGCTTCCTGCCGTTCAGCGTTCTGCATATGACCTGCACACCCACTGACTACCAATATATAATGCATAGTTAGCCTAATCGTCATTAGGAACTCTAGTTGATACATCTTATAGATCGTCTAATTGTATAATTCACTCCTTACGTGCTCAATAGTTCTACTCACGCATCTCAGTTGTGACCAATAAGGCTTTATCACGGCGTGTCTCTGCCCGCAATTTCTGGTCGAAGTGTTCTCAAAACTGTGTCAGCTATATTTCCACCGCTGGTCGGCATTTACAGCCCATCGTCAGGTGTCAGCTTCAATGTGTTGCTTTACAATCACAAAATTTCATAATAGGAACATTCTTTAACTTTTGGACAGCGTCTCCGAGGACTTCAAACATTGCACAACACTTTCAAACTTCTCCAAATCAACCTTTCCCTTTCACGTCTCAGCTCCGTCTAACGAGCACACGTTTTCCGGTCTTTTGTCTGGGCGCAGTCATGTGACCACATTAACTCCGCCCACTCGTGCCCCGGTGTTCGGTTGATTTATCAACTCGTGTCTTAGTGACACCGTTTCACACACTTGCTCTGTTTCTCATATCCATCTCATGGGACTGATACATTAACGGTTTTTAAATCATTTACCATTGCAATGAGTATTTGGTTATAAACAATGTAAGTACATTATGGTAACATGTCTTGTATAACCTTCAGGTGAATTCTTTTCTAATTAAAAGTTTCAATGCGAGTATATTCCCTCCTTTTCACCATGTATGTAATATGCTTTTACCTCAATTATCATCATCCTCATTATCATTATCATTCAGGACACAACACTATATGATTGTAATCTGATTTATATGTAATACAGAGTGGTGTAATTTAAGACACAAAACCATATGATTGTTACATGAGTGATATGAAATACAGAATGGCGTCCTGCTTAGGAAACAGAACAATATGATTGTAACATGAGTGATATGGAATGCAGAGTGGTGTCATGCTTAGGACAGAAAACCACACGATTGTAACATGAGTTGTATGGACTACAGAGAGGTGTCATGCGTCGGAGTGCACTAAATTATTAATTAGTGTATGGGTTATCATAAGCATGTTCGCATCTGATAGACATGACATTATACATCAAGATGCCTTCCATCATGAGATTGATTGTTTATACCTTCCATCATGAGATTGATTGATTGTTTATACTCCTTCTCAGCATGTCTCTTCATCTCACTCATTCTCATCATTCATCAGACATAATATTCATATGTGCGTGGATGATAAGTAAGCATACTGATGTGATTTTACAAATGATTAATTGACAGAGTTGATATCAATGAAATTACAATGGAATCTCACTCATTCTCATCATCCTTCATTAGACATAATAATTGTATGGATGATAATTAGGCATAATTATGAGATTCACAAATGATGATTCTTCGTGTTTAACAATAATGAAATTACACATGAACCACCACATGTATGCTGTCATCACATACATAGAATTATGTGATACACCCAATCCACATTCATTCTTCATGAATCATCACACTTGCAGGGGTGATGATTATGATTAATATGTGTCTCACAAATGAAACATCCACATGTTTAGCAACAATGAAAATACATTTGACTCACCACATGGGTGCTTTCTCTGAACACACAAAATTATGATACATATAGAAATCTATTTACATCTCATGTGCTCATGTACTTTTCTGTTATACATTATACTAATTTCTCTTACCAGTGTTGGCACATGTAAAAATGTTTCTTCTTATTGAACTAAGTATTCTTTAGCTTTCTTCTTCTTCTTCTTCTTCTTCTTCTTCTTTTTCTTCTTCTTTTTCTTCTTGTTCTTTCGTTCGCCTGAAATATGCTTATAACTTAGCTTCCTAAATCTTAAGTTAATCACACTTCTAATCACTGCTGATTTAGTTTAACTTCTTAAGAAATAAATTGTACAACCTAGGTCTAATGCTTACACATTAGATAAATTGTTAATTGTTTAACTAGAAGAAACCTTCCTCATGGTTTAACCTCGTGTACCATTTATTCATGAACTACGATATCTGAATAAAGTACCTAGTCTCTCCTAATAAATGTCTTAAGGACTAACCACATGGCTACACCGTATCCACTTACCAACTTCTTCTTGGCAAAAGCTCACTTACTAACGTAATATAAAATATAGCATTGTGCTTAACTTCATGTTGACTGAATGGCTTCAAACACGTTGACTGAATGACTTCAAACACGTTGACGACAGGTTTCATGATCTCACTTGGATTCGATTTGCCCAAAACGATGTCTGCTTGTAGGCTGATGCTTTCCTCATTTCATAAATAAATTTGATTTGGAAGATGTCATCACTCCTCTGACACATCAGATCTTCTCCTGCGCCGTGCTTGGGACGGTGTAAACAAAACAGGCCGTTTTTCACTTGTATGCCGTATTTATTTGAGTTCCGTCCGGCTTGGGCTTGAGACGTCACAGCCAATCCAAAGTCTTCTTTCATCCGCTCTTCGGCTCAATGTCACTGTTGGTTGGTGTTGTCGTAAAATGATGTGGTATAGTGGGGAAAATATTGATCATGCTTTTCACGGTTGTGAGACTTATATCACATCCTCCCTTGAACAGTACTGTCCGTCGTCTTCATTGATTGACGAATATAATTGGCGATATTGTCAGACTGTCACTCATTCACTGGCTGATTTATACCGAATTTTCGTTGCTATGGTAGTTCTTGAACAGCCCGTTCTGCTGATGTAATTAATTGAACACCGTTTCGCCTATCAATTGCTATTTGACTCGTTTTCTACAGTTTCGTCAGTCCATATTGCTAGATCGAAATGTCCCCAGCTGAATGCGTTAGAAATACATTTCGGCTCTATTTCACGTCATATCGCGCGGCCGTTCATAAATAGGTATGTGCGGTGTGAATCAATACTCGTGTAAACCCGTTTGTTCACTTATTCAGTGAGCTGGTTCATTGCAATCTGTACGGCACTTTAATGGTTGTTTACTGATCAATTCCTCTATTTTAATATGAGGACTTAGTGAAATTGTAACTTTTATGAGCTGAAATCCATTTCAGTCAGTCTGTCGAAGGATTGCGCTTTGTTATATATCATTTCAGTTTGGAATTGCTAACCAGAAGTTGGAGTGCCAAGCCATGGCCACACGCAAAGCCCCAGACTGCTAATAGGGTCCATTGATTATATCTACAGTTTACCTGTCTTATGTCCAATACATGTTTTTTTTTTCTAAAACTTGTTACTTGTGAAGTTAATTTATCTGTTCTAGTACATTGTCAGTGAATGTCTGTAAAGTAAATATATTTTATTAGTACATAAAAAGACATGTATGATCTGTTTAAGTCCCCGCTAATCACTGGTATCACGAAGGCTAATAGACTACAATGGCTGGGGAATATAGGAAGAATGGAAGATAATAGGGAAACAAAACTCGCTTACACTCAGGAAATAAATGACCGTAGACCCCGAGGTAGACCAAGAAGACGGTGGAGAGTATAATATATATACAGACCTACAAGCACTTGGAATCAACGACTGGCAAGAGAAGGTCAACCAGAGAGACGAATAGAGACGGATTGTATCTGCAGCAAAGAACCTCAATGGGTCGGAACGCTGAAGAAGAAGAAGAAGAAGAAGAAGAAGAAGAAGAAGAAGAAGAAGAAGAAGAAGAAGAAGAAGAAGAAGAAGAAGAAGAAGAAGAAGAAGAAGAAGAAGAAGAAGAAGAAGAAGAAGAAGAAGAAGAAGAAGAAGAAGAAGAAGAAGAAGAAGAACAAGAACAAGAACAAGAACAAGAACAAGAACAAGAACAAGAACAAGAAGAACAAGAAGCAGAAGCAGAAGCAGAAGCAGAAGCAGAAGAAGAAGAAGAAGAAGAAGAAGAAGAAGAAGAAGAAGAAGAAGAAGAAGAAGAAGAAGAAGAAGAAGAAGAAGAAGAAGAAGAAGAAGAAGAAGAAGAAGAAGAAGAAGAAGAAGAAGAAGAAGAAGAAGAAGAAGAAGAAGAAGAAGAAGAAGAAGAAGAAGAAGAAGAAGAAGATACAAAGTAATAACATAAGATAGGGAAATTCTGTGTCGGGCTGCCACCGAACTCTAAACTTACACAGACAGTTGGGAAGGCAAGGCTTTTATGTGGAAACTCACAACCGGTCATTTCTTTGTTATACTCTGTATGTCTGAACAAAAATTGTTGCATGTCTTTTACAGGATGTAGCAGTCAACCCATCATTGTTGGCTGTCGGCATTCCTAGGCAAGTTTACGTTCAGTAGTTTGCCATTGCTTCCTGACCTCATATCATTTCATTAAAAAAAACCCAACTCAGCTGTGTTTCGAACGCGGATATGCGGAATTACGAACTGCGTCCGTATCAATTTGCCACGTAGCTGACCTCCGTGGCGATGGGGTTACGGACGCGGTTCGTAATCCCGTATATCCGCGCTCGAAACACAGCTTCGCGCGATTTAGCAGTAGACCGCGTTGCGTTGGTTTTTTTAAAAACTAAATTGTATGGATGTCGGTCGTTCAGAAAGAAATGGAAAAAGATGCTGGTGTTTACTGCAACATCCTGTAAAGGATATGCAACTCTATGTCAAGGAGGTGTCTTTTTGCCATCGGATATTTCCTGACAGCAGTATTCTCTTAGTTTTCAGCATAACTCTTTCTTTAACTGGAAACTGTGGGATTTATTTATTTTGTTTGTCTTCGTTCGTTAGACATATTGATATTTCTGTGCCGGCGACACCAATTTGCGACAATGGCTTATGAAGATGAATGTAATTTGCCGCTTGCTGATGGTAATTACCCTGAATAGTCCCACCTATCCATCAGTCCCACACAGTATTCTACATAGAGCATCGCATTTGGCATATATGTTTGAATGAACTGACTGACAGACAAGTAGAATTAGTGAGAAAAGGGAAAGTAAATGACTCCCGCTATGACTAAAGAACTATGGAAGCTATCCAATGATCCAGCGCGAATTAGTCACTATTAAGGGTATTACAAGGGTAAGTTAATAAGTAAGACACAAATGGCTGAAGAAAAAAAAAACTAACTATGATAATAACTTGAAGCCAATTTATTTTTAAACATACATGGTCCCTTAATTTTCAACATAATTTCCACCAACACTGATGCACTTATCCCATCGTTTTATCAGTCCTCCCAAACCGACTGCATAAATCTGAGTGCCCTGTTTTTATTTACGTGTCATCCCACAGACCTGTGTGACTTACTTATTGACTCGCCCTCGTACCTTTTTCTACCCAACTATGCACCGCTTTACGGGATATCGCTAGGGTCTAAGTCCACTGAAACCCACCTTGGCGGGAGACATTTCGCGAATGATGCCGAAGTTGAATGTGAAGTAAAAACGTGGTTTAGTAAAGACGGGCACGCACATCTATGCAGCCGGTTTGGGAGGTCTGATAAAACGATGGGATAAATGCATCAGTAGTAAGGGACGTGGAAATGGGTTAGCAAATGCGGTTGGCAACCCCCGATTTCTTACTATATAGAAAGTCTACAACTGCAAGCAAAACGTCATAAAAGCCAACCGCAAGTTACCTTTGACCTGCGAAGGGATACAATTCATGAATAAATAAGCGAGTGTTCTTACACTATTACCTCTCTTCTTTATTTTCTTCTTTTTTGTTGTTGTTAATTTTATTTTTTTATTTTTAATTTAATAATTGTTGATAGTATTAGTTGTATTCGGTGATGCTTAAACACTATCATCCAACGATTGATGCTGTGTTAGGGTACAGTGCTCTTCTTCCTCGATTCTTCCTCTTTTTTCGTCATCTTTCTTTATCTGTATTGGGCATAATACTATCATCATTACATTGGTGATGTGTAAAGGATACGGTTACAGTGCAATTCCTCGGGGTGGTCTAGGGGGCGGGCAGGCATGGGGCTAGGAGCTCAGGGGTGGCGTGCGGGTATCTGCGTGTGGGGTAGGACTAGGTGATTTGAACCTCGAGCCATAACAGGTGTCATATGAAACATTCTTATAAGTAAAATGTAAATATGATCTGTAGAGCGTCGCTGTGGCTTATACACTATCATCATAGGGTTACAAATGAAATCCTTAAAAAGTGAAAATGACTGATATTATTGGTTCTAGACGGTATAGCTTAGTGAAATTCGTTGGTAAAGGGTGGGTAGCGGTTATTAACGATCTGTAGAGGGTCGTTGTGGCTTATTCACTATCATCATAGGGTTACAAATGAAAACCTTAAAATGTAAAGATGGCCGATATTATTCAGTGTACCTGTTATGGCTTTTTGAAATTCGTTGGTAAGGGGTGGGTAGCAGGTATTAGTTATCTGTAGTGGGTCGTAGTGGTGAAAACACTATCATCACACAGGTTACAAGCAAAAATCTTAAAATGGTTAAGATGACCGATATTATTGGTTATAGTTTGTATGGCTTAGTGAAATTAGTTGGTAAGGGGTGGGTAGCGGGTATTAGTGATCTGTAGAGGGTCGAAGTGGCTTATTCACTATCATCATACGGGTTACAAATGAAAACCTTAAAAAGTAAAAATGGTCGATATTATTGGATGTAGTTGGTATGGCTTAGTGAAATTCGTTGGTAAGGGTCGGTAGCTGTTATTAGTAATCTGTAGAGGGTCGTAGTGGCTTATTCACTATCATCAAAGGGTTACAAATAACAACCTTAAGATGTAAAGATGGTCGATATTATCGACTGTACCGGGTATGGCTTAGTGACATTCGTTAGTATGGGGTGGGTAGCGGTTATTAGTGATCTGTACAGTGTCGTAGTGGTGTAAACATTATCATCATACGGGTTACAAATGACAACCTTAAAAAGTAAAGATGGCGGGCATTATCGACTATAGCGGGTTTAGCTTAGTGAAATTCGTTGGTAAGGGGTTGTGAGTGGAGGTAGGACTAGATAAGTGCGTCTGATCAATGTTAAATGGTAGGCGATTGTGTGTGTGTGTGTGTGTATATATATATATATATATATATATATATATATATATATATATATATATATATATATATATATAATCAACAGCTTCACTTTTGCTGTCAAGTTATGTGAGGGAGAAATAACGCCCCACCACTCGATGGGTGGCACTGAATAGTGTCATGCTGAGTGAGTGTCTGTGTTCTCAGGGGTTCTCTGCTGTAATCCGTTAGGGTAGCTGCTGTGGTGCGTTTTAGTTGTGTAAGTATGAAACTTGTTTCTAATTAAAGCATGCTTTCTCTGTTCACTAAAACGTATTATGCTTTCGTCCATGTACAGATTCAAACCAAGACGACCAGTCCCTCATTGACACGTGGACTAAATCGATTCTGAAACGCACAAACGTATGTGTATATATCAGGTCTCCACTAAGTGTAGCGTAACATATATGCGTCTACGACTATGTCCTCTTTCGGTGCAGTGTATGGAAACAAGCTGTATTCAACCATTCAGTATTGATCATTATCCCGCTCACTCTCCAGAGTGAAAAAATAATGTGCTGACACATGAGAATCTATAGTTATGCTCTGTGGTCACTTTATATTAAATAAATGTATAGCACTAATGTACATGATCTCAAAATACTCTTTCTCTTCAAAATGTGTCAAATTTCTCTCTTTCGTATCCAAATTTAATGTTTCATGTATAAATTTAATTGTTAATTTTTGTATAATTTTATTGCTGACATTTTATTTTTTCATTCAACGATAGTGTCTTATTGCATAAGATACTTTTAATTTTCTGACATACAGCTGTTGTTTGCAAAGGGACAGGCGATTATCTCTAGTAGGATGGAAATTTGCCCAGTCAGCAGAAAATCGGTTGTGTTGTAGTCAAAGAGAATGTTAGTATTAAGTGGTATGAAAAGTTTGAAAGTCGGTTAGATGATGAGGTAGATGGTATTCAAGGGGTCAATAAGGCAGACGTGGCTTTAAGAAAAGGTCGACTACATAACAGACACAGCTGATTGGATGGAGACTTGACGCTATTGCGGATGTGAAATGACAACGTGAAATATTTTTCCCTTTCTGGTTAAGAAATTTTCATACATTTTATAAGTTTGGCTGAAATTCGGCCAATTTTTTCATATTTGGTTCACAAAGTGTCCTACATTTTAATAAGTTTGTTTGCGATATTTTAAGTTTGGTTGAAATTTGGCCACAATTTCTCACATTGGCAAACAAAATTTCCTACTTTTCATAAGTTTGGATGAAATATTTCTTTACTTGACCAAAAAATTTCACAGTTGGTTAACACAGTTTCCTACTTTTTATAAGTTTGGTTGAAATTTTTCGCATTTCGTTAACAAAGTTTTCTACTTTTTATAGGTTCGGCTGAAATTTTTCGCATTTGGTTAATAAAGTTTCCTACTTTTTATACGTTCGGTTGAAAATTGACCAAACTTTTTACATTTGGTTAACAAAGTTTCCTAATGTTAATGAGTTTGAAATGAACACTGTATTTCGTTACTTGGTCAATATGGCTCCTCTTTGACTTAACCTATTTTCCTTGTTGGCCAATATCTTTCCGTTTAGGTTAACAATTTTCCCACTTTTTATAAGTTTGGCCGGCATTTTTCCCCTTTGGTTGACAAAATATTTATACTTTTTATAAGTCTCGACGAGGTATTTTTCTCTTTGGCTAACGAATTTTTCTACTTGGCCAATATTTTTTCCTATTTGGATAACAAATTTTCCTAGTTTTCATAAGTGTGGAGGAGATATTTCTGTTATTGGTGACATTTTTCACATCTGGCTAACAGATTTTCCTACTTGACCTAGGTATTTTTCCTTTTCGCTAACAAAGTTTGCTACTTTTCATCAGTTTGGCTGAGATATTTCTGTATTTGGCCTAATTTTTTCCCATTTCCCTGACAATTTTTCTTCTTTTCATAAGTTAGACTGATCTATTTATAAGTTTAGTTGAAATATTTCTGTCTTTGCACGATATATTTTCACATTTGGTTAACAAATTTTCTTACTTTTCATAAGTTTGGTTGAAATTTGGCCAAACTTTGTCACATTTGGTTAACAAATTTTCCCAATTTTCGTAAGTTTTGTCGAAACTTTTCTCCTTTGGTTAACAAAGTTTCCTTTTTTTTTTTTTATAAGTCTGGTTGAAAATTTACCAAACTTTTTACATTTTGTTAACAAATTTTCCTACTTTTTATAAATTTCGTTTAAATTTGGTCAACATGTTCATCTTTGTTTAACAAATTTTCCTACTTTTCATAAGTTTGGTTGAGATATTTATAAGTTTGGTTGTAATTTGGCTAAGCTTTTTCACTTTGGTTAACAAAGTGTCCTACTTTTTATAAGTTTCGCTGAGATAATTATAAGTTTGGATGAACATTCTTTTGTTGTATTGTCCGTGTCTCTTTGTTCCAATATGTCTTTGTTTTTGTGTGACTATGGCCTTTTCTCACTGATCCATTGTGTGTGTGTGTGTGTGTGTGTGTGTGTGAATATTTCCACAGTTTTGCGCCACATTAAACATAAAAAACAAGCTCGCACAGCAGTCAACATGAAAACAAGTAAAGACTAGAAAGATGAAAGCAAGAAAAAATAAGAAAGACGAAAACAAGCCAAGCATACCACTGAAAAATTCAACAAACAAGAAATTTTCGTTTTAATAACTTTTATTTTGTCCATCAAAATCAGTATTTTCATGTGCACAAGTGTCAGGTCTGTTGTGTAGGGCGTAAATAACCATGTCACTGTCCTGAACTATGGCTGTAAAATCGTCAAAGTCTTATTCGTTTGAAACAAAGAGGGGGATGTCGAGTTCAGATGCATGTCGTAAAATCATGTGATGGGAATAATTTACCTTAAACCTACATGTCTAACTAGCAAATATTGGCTTTAAAGTATCGGTCCAGTCAATTCGTTGTGTTGAGTCTGGTCGATGAAATATATTGTATGTCGATACATGTTTGTGGATGTTCTGATGTTTCCTAAGGTAGGGCCAGATGTCTCTATATTTCTGCTGGACTGCAACATCGGGGATTTTGTCTACAGTCTTTAGTTCCTCATCTATCTCTACTTCCTCATTTATGTCTACGTCGGCTTCCTCTGCTTCCACTTGGTCAAGTTTCTGTTTCCTAGATGTTTGTGTCTGGTGGTACTTTCCTTTTTCTTGATGTAGGTGTAGAATATGATGGTGTAGTATCCATGTTTGATCGTGTAGTGGTAACAGGTGTTGGTGTTGATGTCTGGTGATCAGTTTTTACGTGTCGTTGTAGGATGTCTTTCCTTTTGTATAGATTACCGCAAATGTGGCATGTGTGAGTTTGGGTGGTGTGCACGGTGTTAATGTGACGTGTAAGATTGTGGTTTTCGGTAAATACTTTACCACAGATAGAGCAGAGATAGATATCTTTCTGCCTAGAGGCCATAATGACAGAAAAATATAGTGGTGAAAAAGACAATAAATAGATTCTGGTTTTAGATAATGGCTTGGTGATAGCTCAGTAATATTTCCAACACGCTTGTAGCTTCGGGTATTATATAATGTCTCGTGTGTGTAGTTCCAATGGATAAGGTATAGTGACCACTATAAACTTGTGTAGTCTTCCACTAGTTCCAAACTTTCACAATCGTTGTAAGTACTGACTGTCAAACAGCTGTGAAGAAAAGACAACATCATTATACTCTGACATTTTTACATTCTGTACTTCAAAACATGTGACAGTCATATTGATAGCGTATCTACAGAAAAATATTTCATATCACATAAATTGTTAGGAAATATCAAACGAAGAAAGTATTTGAGGCTTATGATGTCACGCATAGTAAATTATTTCATTTGCTTTTTATCCTTACAGAGGGTTTTCTCCGTGACTATATTTTTGTGGTGATGGTTAGCAACGTCTTGGTTCGTAATTCTGTTCTTTGTGCTATTTTATAGTGTATGACACAGAGTTGTAGTATATTAGTGA
Organism: Cepaea nemoralis; assembly: GCA_014155875.1. Taxonomy (NCBI): domain Eukaryota; kingdom Metazoa; phylum Mollusca; class Gastropoda; order Stylommatophora; family Helicidae; genus Cepaea; species Cepaea nemoralis. Next base: position 78,048 of record JACEFZ010000722.1, read on the forward strand.
GAAGTGCTGACTACATTTAATGGTGCCCACCTCTTAGGGGTGAAAATATTTAGTGATCACCAACTGTTAGTGAGAAATGATGAAAGCATACATACCAATATTTTGTGATATACCGTTCGATGCCTTCCTTTCTTATACACAGATCAATACCTTCGAGCTTTCACTTCTTGTAAGCATTAGCCTCGATATTTCACTTCTTGTAAGCCACACAATAGTCTCGATATTTTTCTGTGTCTGCAAATTTTCAGTCTGAAGAAAAGATAAAGATGATATAACAAGGGACAATAACAATTTCACAAACTGAATTTAACACTACATAATTGACTTTTATACAGCTTTGACATATTTTGAAGAGAAAGAGTATTTTGAGATCGTGTACATTAGTGCTATAAATTCATTTAATACATTAGTTACCACAGAGAATGACTATAGATTCTCCTGTGTCAGCACATTATTTTTCACTCTGGAGAGTGAGCGGGATAATGATCAATATTGAATGGTTGAATACAGCGTGTTTCCATACACTGCACCGAAAGAGGACATAGTCGTAGACGCTTATATGTTACACTACACTTAGTGGAGACCTGATATATACACATACGTTTGTGCGTTTCAGAATCGATGTAGTCCACGTGTCAATGAGGGACTGGTCGTCTTGGTTTGAATCTGTAGATGGACAAAAGCATAATACGTTTTAGTGAACAGAGAAAGCATGCTATAATTAGAAATATGTTTCATATGTACGTAGTTAAAATGCACCACGGCAGCTACCTAACGAATTACAGCAGAGAACGCTTGAGAATACAGACACTCACTCGGCATGACACTGTTCAGTGCCACCCATCGAGCGGTTTGGTGTCAGTTCTCCCCCACTTCATAGTGGGCAAAAGTGAAGCTGTTGATGATGATTTATGCTTTTTTAAAATATATATATGTCCGTCATTAGTATCTGTATTAGTATTCCTATGCCGGGTGGCTATACCTAGCGGTGTATTCTTGTTAGTTGCCTCATGTAGCTTCTGAGATATACACTAGTGATAGCATTATACCGACTTGACGACGTGTAACGAGACAATATAGCAATGCATAGGGCTACTTACCACTGTGGTCTCTTCGGTGAGGTGTTTTCGATAGGTCTTGTCGCAGACTAGTGTCTTTAGCCTGCTATGCGGTCCTTTTTATACAGACTGTGCAGCTGATGCAACATAGAAAACATGTCTATGCATGTTCAAGCAGATTTACCGCGGACAGTACGCTCTGATTCATCCTCCGGTTTTCCCCAAAGACATGTCTGAACACGTTCACGTTCGTTCACCCCCGCCGACATAGCCCCGCGAAGAGTCATCCAGGGGATAACCCTCAGATCAGCCTCTTTATGAGTTCAATCTTTAGACTTTAGTATGAGACTTAACCTCCGTGGTTCTTAAAGACGATATCGGAGTATTTATCTAGCCACCCGCCACTCGCCTACCCTTTAATAATGATCAGATGCCCTTATCTAGCCTACCTCCACTCACAACCCCCTTACCAACGAATTTCACTAAGCTATACCCGCTAAGATCAATAATATCGACCATTTTTACTTTATAAGGTTTTTATATGTAACCCTATGATGATAGTGTTTACACCACTACCACACTGTATAGATCACTAATAACCGTCACCCACCACTTGCCAATGAATGTCAATAAGCCATATCCGATACAGTCGATAATATCGGCCATCTTTACATTTTAAGATTTTCTTTTGTAACCTGTGTGATGATAGTGAATAAGCCACTACGACCCTCTACAGATCACTAATAATCGCTACCCACCCCTTATCATGATAGTGATGATAGTGAATAAGCCACTACGACCCTCTACAGATCGTTAATAACCGCTACCCACCCCTTACCAACGAATTTCACTAAGCTATATCGACTAGAACCAATAATATCAGTCATTTTCACTTTTTAAGGTTTTAATTTGTAACCCGTATGATTATAGTGAATAAGCCACTACGACCCTCTACAGATCATATACCTGCCATATTTACATTGTTACTTGTAAGTTTTTTTCATATTTCACCTGTCATGGCTCGAGGTTCAAATCGCCTAGTCCTACCCACACGCCGACACCCGCGCGCCACCCCTGAGCTCCCAGCCCCACGCCCGCCCACCCCCTAGACCACCCCGAGGAATTGCACTGTAACACTCGTCACCAATGGAATGATGATAGTATTATGCCCAATACATATAAAGAAAGAAGACGAGAAAAAGAGAACGAATCGAGGAGGGAGAGCACTGTACCCTAACACAGCATGAATCGTTGGATGATAGTGTTTAAGCATCACCCACTACAACTAATACTATAAGCAATTATTAAATTTAAAAAAAAAAATTCACAACAACAAAAAAGATAGGCAATAGTGTAAGAACACTCGCTTATTTATTCATGAGTTGCATCCCTTGGCAGTTCAAAGGTCACTTGCGGTTGGCTTTTATGACGTTTCGCTTGCGGTTGTAGACTTTTTATATAGTAAAAGATCGAGGGTTGCCAACCCCATTTGCTAACTCATTTGCACGTCCCTTACTACTTGCATAAATGTTGGTTGAAATTATGTTGAGAAATAAAGGGACAATGTATCTATAAAAAATAAACTGGTTTCAAGTTGTTATCATATTTAGTTATTTGTCTACAACCATTTGTGACTTGCCGGTTTCCTGGCCTAGAGGTTAGTGACTTTTATCCGTAATCTCGTATACTCTCGTAAGTAACGTGACGACGGTGAGAATCAGCAGTGGTTCGAATCTTGTCGGTAACTTACGGGGTATGTGAGCCGGCTGCTCAGACAGCAATGGCAAACTACTGAGCGTAATCTTGCTTGGAAATCAACAATCAGCTGAAAGATGCTGATTTTGACAGCGATGTCCTGTAAAGGATATGCAAACATTTTTTTTTTAAATTAATGATAAGAATATTGTGTCTATAGATAATAAAGGGAAAGACAAACTAAATTTACAATTAATTATAAACACGAAAATGACTCGGTATTCCATTGGACAACTAATTTAATACAATTCAATAATAATTTTAATATATGGTATTTAAGAGAGTGAAACAGGAAAGAAAAGAAATTTAACAATCGCTAAATTTATTTTCAGTATTTAAAATTTCTCTAAGAGCGGGACCTTCATCACACCCCACTTTTATATGATATCCTAACTACCCTGACATAGTCAACACACATATATATGTCACATCATATGTGTCCTGTGTAGTATTGCATTTGTTTGTTACGCAGTTCTTTCTGTATTAGTTCTTTCATTTAGGTCATTCCCCATAAACAATAAATAAGGAGTTCTGGGTTAAAACACTTGTCATCCTACTTGTACCTTTGGAAAATCAACTAACCTTCCATATTTCACTTCTGACAATATGATCTGGAAAAAAGATGATACTTGGCAGAATTGAAACGCTCTTCTTAGATTCGGTAAGGATATCTTTGCTTCTGTCATTTTTGTCAGTTTTTCATGGTAAAGAACAGGCCATCGGTCTTCTCGTCAAACAATGAAAATTCTTAATGATCAATACAGTTTACAATGTTATTATATTTAGGCATGAGGCATGCACCCGTATAAACAAATCTATATTTTTTATAAACTCCGCTATACAGTGTTGTGAAGACAGAACAGTTCGAACACCCAGCGTTAGAAGAACTCTGGCTCTGGTCAAATAGAGTCAAACTTACTCTAGCACATGGAAGATATTAATGTATAAAATATCCCAAGCCACCCGACACGACACGGGATGATAATTGTCAGATTGCCGCTACAAAAACAAAATTACAAATCATGTTGACTGAAGCAAAGAAAAGATATCTACGACTTTCCCCTCATAGTAAAGTGTCAACTACTGTGGGGGGTTTTGGGGCAAGATCTTTATGAATGATGTTGGATGAACAACGAACCCAAGGTGTCAAGTAACAGCTGTGCAACAACTTGTCCTGACATAGACAAAGCGCCCGCCCACCTGAGACAATTGTTAAGCTCAGGATGAAATGGTAACCTCTATTAGTGAGCAAGTACCCAGGAGCGGCGGTAAAGAAGCGATCGGAGTAGAAATTCACCGTAGATACTCAACTACAGCATGGATGTCAAAGTGCCTGTTTAGACAGCTTATATGTTCAATTTATAAAACACATATAATTTATCACTTGTGAGTGAACTAGTGGTTTTAAACGACGGAACTATTCAATTTCGAGCTTTACGGGTGTCTCCCGGCCAGAGTTTCAGATTGAGTGCATACGATATTTTTGTGTCATCTCTGAATATGTCCGTGATATAGATGGCACCCCCACAACAGCATTAAAGAGAATTATATTGTTTATACGAATGGACGGAATTGAAGAAATCTAGATGGGTTATAAAGATGGATGACAAACAGGACACCCAGCGTTAGAAGAACTCTGGCTCTGGTCAAATAGAGTCAAACTTACTCTAGCACACGGAAGATATTAATGTATAAAATATCCCAAGCCACCCGACACCCGAAGATAACGTGTTAAACGGGTAGACAGACAATAGACTGGAAAGATATTAGACCTTAAAATCCTAGCTTGCGGTAGGAAATATTGTGGTTGGTAGCGGATTTGACCTCTATTGTTATTGCATCAAATGTTTACCATATTATCCGCTAATGATGTTTTCCTCCAAAGCTCGAGCGACTGGACAGCATTTCCTAGTTTATACGTATGGCATTGTCCCGCATCTTCGCTTCACCTACAGTCTGCTTCCGTACTCCCGCTTTCCTGTTTCCTGGTCCCATACCACGCGTGTAGAGATCTTATTTAGATTACTTCTTTTGTGTTTCTTATCCGTCTTCACTTACAAATACTCATTCCTTCGCATTCACTCGGCCACTCCTCCGCACCACTCCATTTCATTTGTGTCGAGGTATAACTCAAGAAATGTGGCTTCCTAACTTGTATTATCTCGAGTCGTATCTTTTCTCTTGTAAGATGATGTTAGTTTCCGAGATGCTGTCGTCGTATCTTGGCCCTACATCTTCTAACGTATAGGCAAACATATGTTTCTTATCGTCCAGTTTCACTCTGTGTTAAGGGTGTGGGTATTTATGCGTAATTGTGTATACTTTTTTTATGTGCGTTCCCAGGTTTCCTGGCAACAGAGAAGCTGATGAGATACCCCCAAAGACGCTATCCCAGCCAATATTAACGAACTTGTGTCTATTTCTGTGAGGTTCGCTAACCTTTGTTGAGCGGAGAATGTTATCTTACGCTTTTGTCTCATAGCATATCATAATGCTGCTATCTGGGCAGCATTAATTGTAGTGTTTTTGTTTCATCTACCACCTCTCTCTCACTCTCTATCTTTCTCTCTCTCTCTCTCTATCTCTTTATCTCTCTCTCTCTCTCTCTCTCTCTCTCTCTCTCTCTCTCTCTCTCTCTCTCTCTCTCTCTCTCTCTCTAGCGACGTAATAATGGTAATAATGAGAGAGATCAAAGAGATGCCAGGAATACTAATTAGAGGTTATAATATAAACAATCTACCTAGTTGACACAGTATTGATGGCTTAAAATGCAAACGATCTACAACAATTGTTGGACATTGATGTAACAGAGAGTGTAAAAAAAGTGACAACAAAATTTGAAATGGAAATAGAAGGGAAAATTCTTAACCGCGTGCATAATATTAAAATACCTAGGGGCATTTATGCTAGTCTCCCTGGTTAGAGTTACACGACTTTCTCCGTAATCCTGTATACTCTCGTAAGTAACGTGATGTGAGCCAGAATCGGTAGCCGTTCTCTCCGCGTCGGTAACTTAGGGGTATGTAAGCTGGTCGTTCAGAAAGCAATGGCAAACTACTGAGCGTAATCTTGCCAAGAAATCAACAATCAGCTGAAAGATGCTGATGTTGACAGCGATGTTCTGTAAAGGATATGCGAACAAACAAAAAGAAGGGGGGGGGGGGGGGGGGGGGGGCATTTATAACATCTGATGGAAGATGCATACAGGAGATTAAGAACATAATCCGTCCATCATGTGCCATGCCGGTAGGCGTGGGCGGTCATGATTCGCAATTTCACTCGATCACCAGAGTCGTGAATCAACTCAGTGTTCTTGTCTCGACCAAGCCACGTGGACAAGCCATCCAGATATTTACTTCTCTGTCTTCCTCTTGTTCTCATCCCTTCGATCTTGCTATTTGTCACCAAGTTCTGTAATTTATTTCTTCTCATAACGTGTCCAAAAAATGTTGACCTTCTACGTCTAATTTCTGTAATCAGTTGATGATTTTAATTTGTTTCTTGTAGGACTTCGTTTTTCTGTCTGTCTAATGCTATTCTTTGCATTCTCCTCAGAAACCTCATTTCCACAGCCATCAGATGTTCTTGAGCTTGATTGTTCATTATCCATGCTTCACATCCTTACAAAAGTACAGGCTCTATGTTGCACCTCAACACTCTTTTTCTCGTAGTAATTGACATCTTTTTATTTGCCACTATGTTTTTTTTTCATCCTGCAAAAGGCTACCTTCGCCATGGCGATTCTTGTTCTAACCTCTTCAAGGCATCTCTCACCAGATGTTATGACTGTTAAGAGATAATTGTACCGATTCACTTATTTAAGAATATTCCCATTTACCTGTATATTAATTGTGGTATTTCGTTCTTCCTAATGACGTAAGAATATTCCCATTTACCTGTATATTAATTGTGGTATTTCGTTCTTCCTAATGACGACCATAATCTGTGTATTCTTACAATTTAATTGTAACCCTCGTTGTTCACCGTGTGTAGCAACCGCATCTACTAAATGTTGCAGAGCCTTCTCATTGTCTCCAGTGCTTGCTTGCTTGTGTTCGTTGGCTTGAGCTCCAACGTGAAGTCCTGTATGTCGGATGAAGGCATCCTGGTGTCCAACATCAGTGTGATGTCGTACAGGACCTGAGGTTTGCGTGAGTATCCGTTGTCCCAAGTCTGGCTTATTGGTGTGCAGACTGGTGGTTCCTCGCCGTACAGGCAGACACTCTCCGACTTCGGAGGAATCGGCGATCCTACTGACCTTAGCCAGGACCCCGAAGGGACCTGTTGCCCAGGACGCTCGACAAGGACGCGTCAGTAGGTCTTGGCCAGTATATAACCCGGCCCTGGTGCCTTGGAAACACCTCTGCGTCCCATTGTCTCCAGTCAATACTGTATCATCTGCATATGTAATTAATGTTATTGGTGTTTTTTTCCTCCAGTGACGATTCCTTTCATCATCATCAAGTGCCGTGCCGGCTGGCGTAGGCGTTCATGGCTCTCCTTTCATATCTTCTACATTTCTGAAAATATTTTCGCTGTATAGGGAAAAAGATATATAGAGACATTACACATCCCTGTCTCACATCTATCTTAATAGACTGATATTGACCTACTTCATTATCAGTTCTGATGGCAGCTTGTTTCCAATATATGTCTTTTTTCACGTTTAAGGTGTTTCCCTTCAATGTGTAGATCTGCAAACATTTCTATCATGTTGACATGTCTTACTCTATCGAAAGCCTTTGTGTAGACAATAAAATAAAGTTGTATACTTTATTTACTTATATAGAACGTTCAATTACTGTACTCGGCATGTACTAGGCATTTACTGTACCCTTGCCTTCCACAAGCCCACATTGTTCTTCTCCTATTTCGGGTTGTATTTTCTTCCTAACTCTTTGCATGATAATTCTTAGTAAAATCTTCGTGATGTGGATCATTATACTAATTGTTCCATGTTGATCACATTCCAAGGCTCCCGATTTCGTTGGGATTGCAATAAATACAGAATTACATAATTCATGAGGTATATCTCCAGTATCATACATTGTGTTCAGCAGTCTGGTGACTTGATCTATTCCATATTCTTCTAAAGTATTACTCATTTCTGTTGTGGTGTTGTCTGAACCTGAGGTCTTGCCAGTTTCCATATGGTAAAGAAAATTCGGAACCTCCATCTTCAAAATTGACGGTCTTTCATTATTATTTCGAATATCATACTGTTCTTCTCTGTTATCATCATAAAGGTTTTTCACATAATCTGACCATACATGTAACATCTGATCTTTTTTCTATTATGATTTTTCCATCTTTTGTGTTTAGGCAGCCTGCTGATGTTCGGGTTCTTTTATTACTAAGCTCCTGAATTCTTGTGTGCATTAATTTGGTATTTTTAATGTTGTGTTGCATAGAATTGGCATAAAGTTTAATCATCGTATATTCCTTATGTGGCCATTTGCAGCGGCCTAATGGTTAGTGCAGTCACCTGCAGAAACAGTAGTCATGGGTTAGAATCCAGTAGTGAGAGATTTCATTATTTAATTTTCTACCAGTCTTGATCTGAGTTGATTAAGTTTCATGAAAAGGACGCCTGAGATTTCTCGGATAGTAAACGCGATTTGTTTAGTATTGACCATATTGCTCCTCAGGTGTCGCTTGGTCATCTAACTGATGGGAATATTCTCAACAAATATTAGCTGTATCTTCCAAACAATTGTGAATGTAAAGTGACCAATGAACGGTTTGGACAAAATGGAGAACTGAAAAGCATAATGAGCTAGACTACGGGGTACAAGAATTTGGAGTAACCACTGAACTGCTAGAAATGGATAGCATAAAAAGTGGAAGCAACAGGTGGTGTCAGTTGTTTAGGTTGTAACGTTGAACGCATGACAAGTAACTTGATAAAGAAATAATTAAATACATGTGGCTTTACTCTGCATTAATTCCAGGTAATTATGTGAATTTTTATTCTTATAGTCCATAGTGCGTGACCCCGGGCATGTCTTGTGTGCTACCAATAATTCCTGATACCGATTATTCTCTATGCAGTGATGTTAATCTGTCCATCGGCTTGTCTATTGGTTTCCCTGTCTCTCCCCCCATTCAACCTTTCCGATGTTACGACGTACTCCGGCCTTTCTCTTCTTGTGACAAGTCCAAAGAATGTGGGCTGTCCTCTTCTGATGCGAGTAACCAGTTCTCATAAAAGATATCTTCCTTATTCATCTCATCTCATCTCATCATGTTCCTCTTGTACCTTGCGGTGTCGAGGTGAAGTATAAACATCGTGAGAGTGCCCGATTATGGGCTTCATTTATCGATATTTCCATGGACTCTGCTATTCCCTCCGTCCAACGTTTATGTGGTCGGCCTCTTCCTCTGTTTCCATTTGGTCTGTACATCATTGCTTGTTGTGGTATGCTGTTGACTGGTAACATACTTGAATGGCCAAACCATTTGACTTGGTGCTTTCTAATAAAATTTAGTGCTGCTTTAACCCCTACTTTAGTCCTGATTTCTTCATTTCTGATCTTATCTCTTCTTGATACGTTAAGTATTCTTCTCAGGAACCTCATTTCTGTTGTTGTGATTTTTCTTTTCTCTTTTTCTGTCATTATCCAGGTTTGGCATTGGTAGCATAGAGTTGGTAGGAAGATTGTGTTGTAAAGTGCTTTCTTAGTAGTTATTGATACATGTTTGTTCTTTAGTATTCGTGCCATTTGTCCAATGAGTTGATTTGCCTTATTGCACATATTTTCGATCTCGTCTTCTGATCTGCCATTTGATGATATTATACTTCTTAGCTACTTGAAACTCTTTACTTGTTTAAAGGGATGTTCGTTTAGGTGAATTGTTGTTGTTTGTTCTTCTTTAGTTATAGTCATTACCTCTGTTTAGTTTGTGCTAATTTTCATGTTATGTTCCCTACACATTTCGTTTAGACTATTCATGTGGTCTTCCTTGTTATCCCTCCATTACGTTCTCATCATTCTTCTATAAAATCGCATTTCTGCAGCTTTCACATAATCCCTCACAACTCGATGTAGGCTTGATCAGGTTCCACGTAGGATCCATTAGGTTCGATGTAGTTATGTGGCTACGCAATCTGCGTGACTGCCAGACTTGACGCTGTTCCGCATGAACGTCCGGTACGCTGATGGCGGGGTGGGGGGGGGGCGTTCCCTACACCGGTCAGGTGGACTTTTCTGTTGACTTCCCGTTCAGAATGCAACAACAAACTGCTGAACGTCACATGACCTAGGAAATCAACCTAGTGTTGTGGTTAATAGCAACGTCCTGCAAAGTTGCATGCAACATGTTAAAGTTGTTACAAACAGTTGTTCTCATCTAGATTGATACAGATATATCCCACACAATAGTGTTCACCTGTGAATAGCTGTTGTTGTCAGAGCTATGCTGCATCTGTTTCAATACATCTTCCATCTGTTGTTATCAAAGCACCTAAATACTTAAATACATTGACTTGCTTCAGGCTAGTTCCATTCACTTTGATGTTACATTTAGACAGACATTTATTCCCTGCAATTATCAATATTCCGTCTGTCTATTATTCAGCTTCAGACCTTGGTTTTCACCTTTTCCTACAGTTATATCTATCATTTCTTGTAACCGTGTTTCATTTTCAGAGATCAAAACCGCGTCAGCAGCATAACGCAGACTGAAATATTGTATCTTCATCAGTTGACGGTAAACTACCTCACAGGTAAAGGAAACTATTGTGTGATTCAACCCCGCACAGTTTTGACAGCTAATGATACATTTGCTTACATTTTCTTCTTTCGCCGTTTTGTTTCGTGGATGCATGGTGAAGCATTGTGAACGAGCAAAAGTATTATTTTTGTTAGTTGTTAACATCCCGATGTCTTTTTTTTTTCCATAACAAATATGTCCTTCCATGGCAAATATTGCCTTCGGGGATATGAGGTGTTGGGATTTCCCACATTTAGGTCACGGAATAATGAGGTGGTTAGTCAGTCATCTTCTTTGCTTTTTTTTAAAAACAATCACACACCATTATAATGTGCACAAATATGCACCAATGCTACGTATATGCGTGTTTCCTAGTACAGGGTGTATTTTTAATGACTGTGGTTTTTTTTAAAATATATTGCCATTCCAAGTTTTGTATTTACCTTTTATGCTGTATGAACTCCGCAGAGGGTGAATACAAAACTTGGAACAGCAATATTTTCAAAAACCCCACAGTCATTAAAAATATACCCTATAATAAGAGCATGGTACAGAAGACCCAATGCCTAGACTATATGCGAGGAAGAGAGACAATATAGTATTATAAGAATCGTTGTTTCTTCAACAACAAGAAGGTATCTTCAGCCACTACCTCTAGTAACAACTCAGCTTACACTCAAACACACGCAAGTTTCTTCAGCCACTACCTCTAGTAACAACTCAGCTTACACTCAAACACACGCAAGTTTCTTCAGCCACTACCTCTAGTAACAACTCAGCTTACACTCAAACAGAGGTAAGTTTCTTCAGCCACTACCTCTAGTAACAACTCAGCTTACACTCAAACACACGCAAGTTTCTTCAGCCACTACCTCTAGTAAGAACTCAACTTACACTCGACCAGTGAAAAGTTTCTTCAATCACTACCTCTAATGACAACTCAACTTACACTCGATCAGTGACGAGTTTCTTCACCCACTATCTCTATTAATAACTCAACTTACACTCGAACACTAACGTGTTTTGTCAACCACTACCTCTAGTAACAACTCAACTTACACTTGAAAAGTTTCAAGATGATTTCTCAAAGTAATACAGTTGGCAGATACAGGTTGCTTTCCAAACGGTGGCTGGAATAATATATTTCCAAGGAACAGCACAATATATAGGAATAAGCTGCTTCCCCGGCATAGTACGGTTGACAGGATCATGTTGCTTCCCAAGCATAGTTCAGATGACAGCCAGATGTTTCTTCCAAAGAACGGTACAACCGACAAGGACAATTTGCTTCCATTAAGCAGTACAATTGGAAAGGATATGTTGTTTTTCAAAAGTAGAACTATTCGTGAGGACAAGTTACTTATCAAAAGTAAAACGATGGTTGGCGATATGTCAGAGACAGTTCGTTTTCCAGACACAGATGATAGTGATAAGTTCCTTCCCAAACACAGGTGACAGGCAAGTTCCTTCTCAAACGTAGATAACTGAGACACTTTCTCGTCAGACACAGATGACAGTGACAAGTTTCTTCCCAGACACAGATGACAGAGACACTTTGTCGTCAGACACAGATGACAGAGACAAGTTCCCTCCCAGACACGGATGACAGAGACACTTGTTCTCCAGACACAGATGACATAGACAAGTTCCTTCCCAGACACGGATGACAGAGACACCTGCTCGTCAGACACAGATGGCAGAGACAAGTTCCTTCCCAGACACAGATGACAGAGACACTTGCTCGCCAGACACAGATGACAGAGACATTTGCTCTCCAGACATAGATGACAGAGACAAGTTGTTTTCCAAGCTTAGATGGCAGAGAAGAGTTGTTTTCTAGACATAGATGACAGAGAAGAGTTCTTTTCCAGACACATATGATGGAGAAACGTTGGAATTCCATACACAGATGACAGAGACACGTTGTTTTCCAGATATATGACAAAGAAACATTGTTTTCCAGACACGGATGGCAGAGACAAGTTGTTTTCCAGAAAGATGACAGAGAAAAGTTGTTTTCCAGACATGTTTCAGAAACAAATTTCTTACAAGACATACAGTACCGTTAATATGATCAATTGGCGTCCCAGATGCAGCACAGATGATAGAGGTAAATTGCTTACCAGACACAATACAGCGGATATTGACATGTTGTTTCCCAAGTAAATGTTAGTTGATGGGGGGAATTGTTGCTTCCCAAGCAAATGATAGCTGATAGGGACAATTATTTCTTCCAAAATACATGATAGTTGATAGAGACATTTGTTGTTTCCTAAGCACAGGAAGGTCACAAGGAGAAGTGGGATACAAATCAAACTGTTAACATGGACAAGTTGCCTCCCCGAAGTTGCACAGTAGATAGGGAGAAAACCACGGCTTACAGCAATGGATATCCAATATCGGTTGAGAACTTCAGGATGGACACGTGATCAGTGACACACAAGACAGTTAATTACTGTTTACAAAGTCTTGAGCTAGATTCTTCCTCGGTAGAGTGTGACACTTATTCACGCAAGGTCGTGTAAGTGTGCTATTATGAATCAAATGTCCCATTCTTCTGATCTTGTGTTCCTTTCATATGTAGCCTAAGCAGGTGTTTATTTTTGACTTATCGTGATCTGTATAATTTCTCTCGTCACCTGCGCTTCTTGATACGCAAGGTAAAGGTAGGCTCAAGGCCGATAATGTACTGAAGTCCTGGCGTAAACTACGAACTTTAAACTCTGCGGTATCCTAGGTAACTCAGAGTAATTATCCACGGTAATGGTACAATATCATCACCTACACACTTATCTTTGAGAGTTCAAAGCATTCTGAGAGTGAGTATTTTGCTTGTGTACTGGAATTAAACCAAGTCAGTGCAAGTCCAGACTGCATCAATTTCTACACGAATGCAAAAGTCATACACCGGGGCTGACGACAACAGAAAGCAACAATCTACATAACAATGCTGCCTACATTCTATCACAGAAACATTTACTCCATGAAAACAAAAATAAAAAACTATGCTAAACTGACGCCAGTAAATCGGGGTTTGCTTCTGTGAGCATTTTCACATATTTACCTAGAAGCAATATGATGTACAGCTATTGGGGAATAACTCCATCACCGAGTGGTTCGACTTGACGAGTAGTTTCCCCATGCCATCGGTTAGTTGTCAATTTGATTAGAAAGCAAAATGGAATTTTCAGGGCACAAAGTATGTTGTTCTTCAATTCTATGTTCGCTCATCTCACAAGTTTTGGCACTGGATCTCTATTATCTTTCCATTAACGCCGGCAAGCGGGCGAGTAACACATTTACATGATGCATGTGCCACATCAGCATGTATAACTGACTTCCGCACCGCCTGTGTCTGGTAATGTAGGCAAGGATAGCGTATACTCACATCTTTCAGGTCTGTTGTATTCGTGTCTATCACATATACACTTACTTACATTCCGTACAGCAACACCGGAATGCATATTGTCTAGCTGCTATAATTATACGCGTCAGGAGAATATTTGTCACCCTGTGAATAAATAGATGTCCGCGGTATGTTTACTTGTGTATGCACTTCTCTTGTTCTCGGTTTGCCATATTTTGTTTGAAACATACATTTCTCTTATAAAAATCGGGATCTGCTTTTAGCTTTGAGTAAAGCGTGTGTACGTAGACAGATGATAAGAATAAACGAATTTAACCTTGCTGGTTAATTTCTGGCAACTATTCAGCCGTCTGACTATCTGTCTTTCTACCTGTACAGCTGTCTAACCATACATCAGTCAATCAATCTATCTATCTATCTATTTGTCTGTCTGTCTGTCTGTCCTTATTTTTGTTCTCCATCAGATGTCTCCATTAGATCTAATATGTCTCTCTTTCCATCCGTCCATTCTTGTGTATGTACTTCATTAAAGCTAGTCTGACTACTGTCTGTCTGTCTGTCTGTATGTTCTTCATTAGAGCTAGTCTTCCTGGCTGTCCGTCCTTCTGTGTGTTCTTCAGTAGAGATAGTTTGTCTGTCTGCCCTTCCTTCAGTAGAGCTAGGCTAACTGTCCATCCGTCCGTCCTTCTGTATGTTCTTCAGTAGAGCTAGTCTGTTTGTCCATCCATCTGTATGTTCTTCAATAGAGCTAGTATGTCTGTTCATTCGTCCGTTTGTATGTTCTTCAGTAGAGCTAATCAGTCTATCCATCCGTCATTTTGTATGATCTTCTGTAGAGCTAGTCTGTCTGTCCATCCGTCCATATGTATGTTCTTCAGTAGAGCTAGTCTGTCGGTCCGTCCATCTGTATGTTCTTCAGTAGAGCTATTCTATGTGCCCATCCGTCCGTCCTTCTGTATGTTCTTCAGTAGAGCTAGTCTATCTGTCCATCCGTCCGTCCTTCTATATGTTCTTCAGTAGAGTTAGTATGTCTGTCCATTCGTCCTTCTGTGTGTTCTTCAGTAGAACTAGTCTGTCCATTCGTCCATCTGTATATTCTTCAGTAGAGTTTGTCTGTCTGTCCGTCCGTCCATCTGTGTGTTCTTCAATAGAGCTAGTCTATCTATCCATCCGTACTTTCATCTGTATGTTCTTCATTAGAGCTAGTCTGTCTGACCTCCCGTCCTTCTGTATGTTCTTCAGTAGTTCTAGTCTTCGTGTCCATCCGTCCTTCTGTATGTTCTTCAGTAGAGCTAGTCTTTCTGTCCTCCCGTCCTTCTGTATGTTCTTCAGTAGAACTAGTCTGTCTATCCGCCCGTCCTTCTGTATGTTCTTCAGTAGAGCTAGTCTGTCTGTCCGTCTGTCTGCCCGTCGGACATGGGTTCGAATTCACGTGTGATAGATTTGTAAAATTGACCTGCGTCGACCCTGCCTAAACTAGGTACCAGGAAATGTCTTGAGAAATAAAGGCTGTTGGCGTGATATTGACCAAATGGCCTCTGGAGTATCGGTCAGTCTGTCACCAATGTGAAGGGACAGAGAGAACGCTATTCATGGGAGAATGTGCAGGGGTCGACCCACATGAAGGTGGTAAGTGGACATTATAGGCACCCTGCAGTGCGTGAGGCGGGGCACCTGGACACGGTCGATCATCTTTCCTACTAGCTGTAATGCAAGCGGGGTTCTACGGAGGACATGTTACAAGATCATGATGATGATGATGATGATGGTGATGATGATGATGATGATGATGATGATGATGATGATGATGATGATGATGATGATGAGCATCAGCTGTGTATGTGTGTTTGTTGTGTGACTTCCACTAGCCCTCATATCTCGGTGTGAATGCAGTAAGACGGTGCATGGCTTGACTGCGAGCTTCAGGATCAGATGACTAGAATTAACCATTACCCGCAGCCCCAGATGCTGATCTTGGAAATAGTCTGCGCCCTGTCAGTCTGGTCGAGGGAGAAGGCATTGAAGGGAGAAGTGAAAACTGACAACTTCAGAAATACCTTTCTGCGGTCGGGCGTGGTTTAAGACATACACAGAATTAGCTATTGTTGTGAAACCAATGAAATATCATGATGAACATATGTACACATATCTATAGACCACATATATTTATCAGCAGCAGGAGAACATCAAAGACGGAGAACTGTGGGGAGACACGAATGTCTACACCAGTTGACAGAATGCATTAGTTTTTAGTCGCGGTTCCAACTTCACGGCAAAGAGTCCCCATAATGCCCTGTTGCTGTGCCAGTGAAAAACACTCTTTACTACCCTATGTGAAACGTGGAACAGAAAGCAGTGGCGACAAACCAACAGCACACACAGGCATACGTGCACAAGGCCGCTGCGAGAATGCCACATCACAGACAGCGACTAAAATTACAGTTCATCATCACCTGAAGACCAGTACTTGCACGCACGTTACTGCATAAGGCAAAAACCAGCTTGTTCCGCAACCGGACGTCCCCTATTGTTTTTTTTTTTCTTCAGAATATACAGTTCACAAAACAAACCATCGCGGACAGATGTCAAAGTGACAAAACACATATTGATGATGATGGTGATAATATTTATCGGAACTTATAATAGTAGAGGAAAAAGTGGGCAAAATTAAAAATATTGCAGCTCCGCTATTAAGTAAGATAAAATCACTGACCCTTCTACACGCCTTAAGGTACATTGGGCATAGGTGCTAGGCCAATTTATGTGTAATCCAATTCTAAATTGTGTGGGCGATGTCAGTATCGCTCCACTTTTGCTTTCCATGACATGTCCTGCTATCAATTTTAGACTGGGTCTACCTGGAAGCCCAGGTCAGTTTTCAGTATACGAATCCACTTTGATGCGGATCGAACTCGTGACCACCTGACCGGCAGGCGAGTGTCTGGCTACTACGCTGCTGTGGCTCCCCGGCACAACCTAGCCAACGATAATTTCAGGAGGAACAAGAAAACAAGATGTGGACCGTGTTTGGCTAATGCATGCATAATATAAATGTCGTTAGTTGGGCTGAAATGTAGGTAGCAGGTTAGCCGTCACATGAAGAACTATCGCATTTGTTGGTTCCAGTAATTCGCTTCTCCAGCGTCCGAGTGCAAGTGCTCATTGAGTGGCTCCACTTAAAGATGATGCACTGGAACCTTAACTAGTTTAACTGCCAGTTTTTACGTTGTCTATAAAGCCATAAGTTTAACTGCTAGTTTTTACGTTGTGTATAATGCCATATGATATATGTTTATTTACTCTTAATTTCTACGAATGCAAACGAATATCTATGCATGTATTCTCAAATATATTTTCTATTTTTCAAACTGATTTCCCCTTTTACTGCTGTAGGATATGCAACATGATTATATAACTAACCAATACATACACAAATGTTAGTAGAAAACAGCAAATACAGTACAAAAACTGTGCACTGAAATGACTTAAAGATAAGTACAACAATCTCTTTGATTAACATAATGCTGCTTGCTTGCTTGCTTGCTTGCTTGCTTGTGTTCGTTGGCTTGAGCTCCAACGCGAAGTCCTGTATGTTGGATGAAGGCATCCTGTTGTCCAACATCAGTGTGATGTCATACAGGACCTGAGTTTTGCATGAGTATCCGTTGTCCCATGTCTGGCTTATTGGTGTGCAGACTGGTGGTTCCTCGCCGTACAGGCAGACACTCTCCGACTTCGGAGGAATCGGCGATCCTACTGACTTTAGCCAGGACCCCGAAGGGACCTGTTGCCCAGGACGCTCGACGAGGACGCGTCAATAGGTCTTGGCCAGTATATAACCCGGCCCTGGTGCCTTGGAAACACCTCTGCGTCCCGATTAACATAATGAATGCCGAGCCAATTATAACATTACGACGGGTGGAAAGTCATTTTAAAAAGTAAATAGTTTGTCTTACGATGAACAATTAGCAGATGCTGACAGGTGCCATAGAACCGGAATGGGTTACACCCAACAATGTAAAACAGCTTCTCACAAATCAACTAAGAAATCAAGAATCAACATCACTGCACTATGGGCATTCCCACACGTGCTCCTTCATCTTCTTCAGTAGCGAACATAGAATTCCCTTGCTAACGGTACCATTTGCTGCCTGACTGAACTGCCCTCCTCAACACGTGAGTCCAGTGAAAGTTGGGGATCCGTTTCCACGGCTTTAGCGTTTTGATTTTATGGTAAAAGGCATTGTACAGGAATCAGGTATATGGTTCTGGCTCCGTATTTTTATAGGTTTAGCTGCACTTGATAAGTAATATGGTCCATATCATGTTGGCCGTCTTTACTGTCCAGAATATTTTCTAGGACTAATTTTAAGCACAGTCAACATGAGAGCCCAGATCAATTTTAAAAATAAAAAATGGTTGTGAGAGAAAGAATTCCAACTAATCTGTGATATGAGATGCATTTATAAATATATTATTGATAATAATAATAATTAGGATGAATGCTGCCTTACTGGTTTGTGGACTCAGTTGTGTACTAGGGTGACCGAGTTGGATTACTCTGTGACAACGTTGTTCCGGTCTGGACCCAGGTTTATAGAATGTGTCCCAGAAACTGTTCTATTGTCAGGCACCTGGCTGAGGGTTACAAGTCCTAGCACCATATCCTCTAAGTGCTACAATGACAAGAAACAGGGTCCTTAACTGAATAGCAACAACGATAATAACAACATTAACATTAATAATAACAATAACAGCAATAATAATACAAATATTAATGAGGGGAGAAGGATAGGGATTATGAGATGGGAGGCACAGGGCAAGGGAGGGGATGAGGGAGGAGAAGAAGATAACAACGCACTTCCATGAGCCTTCATAATCGATTGTGGAACTGTTGAAGAACCTGGATGTTAGTAACTGTAGAAAGTTATCTGGTTGTGGTGAGTTCAAGTTGTTAACTGTGAGAGAGTCATCGGGTTGTGCCGAGTTCATGTTGTTAACGCAGAGGTGTTTCCAAGACACCAGGGCCGAGTTATATACTGGCCAAGACCTATTGACGCGTCCTCGTCGAGCGTCCTGGGCAACAGGTCCCTTCGGGGTCCTGGCTAAAGTCAGTAGGATCGCCGATTCCTCCGAAGTCGGAGAGTGTCTGCCTGTACGGCGAGGAACCACCAGTCTGCACACCAATAAGCCAGACATGGGACAACGGATACTCACGCAAACCTCAGGTCCTGTATGACATCACACTGATGTTGGACAACAGGATGCCTGCATCCGACATACAGGACTTCGTGTTGGAGCTCAAGCCAACGAACACAAGCAAGCAAGCATGTTGTTAACTGTGAGAGAGTTATCCGGTTGTCCTGAGCTCATGTTGTTAACTGCGAGAGGGTTATCTGGTTGTGGTGAGTTCATGTTGTTAACTGTGAGAGAGTCACCAGGCTGTGCTGAGGTCAAGTTTTTAACTGTGAGAGAGTTATCTGGTTGTAGTGAGTTCATGTTGCTAACTGTGAGAGAGTTACCTGGTTGTGGTGTTTTCATGTTGCTGAACTGTGAGAGAGATATCTGGTTGTTGTGAGTTAATGCTACTGAACTGTGAGAGAGTTATCTTATTGTAGTGTGTTCATGTTGCTGAACTGTGCGAGAGTTATCTGGTTGTGGTGAATTCGTCTTGTTAACTGTGAGAGGGTTATCGGGTTGTTGTGAGTTCATGTTGTTAACTGTGAGAGAATTATCTGGTTGTAGTGAGTTCATGTTGTTAACTGTGAGAGAGTTATCTGGTTTATATAAAACAATAATATGAATAATAGCAGTGTAGAACTGAACTGTGGGAGAGTTATCTGGCTGTGGTGAGTTCATGTTGTTAACTGTGAAAGAGTTATCTGGTTGTGGTGAGTTCATGTTGTTAACTGTAAGAGAGTTATCTGGTTATGCTGAGTTCATGTTGTTAATAGTGCGAAATAATTTCCTCAGATGGACCACCCCATGGTAGGAAATTATACCGCTAGTACAATACAGATGATAATCGGAATGATCAAAGTTGTATCCAGAATACACGAGAATTCTAACAACTATTAATCTATCTTATCAATAAAAAATGAACGCTAACAGGCCCACTGTGTTATGTTATAATAGGGTGGAATGACGAACTGAAAACACATTACTGAATGAGATCAAAGAGAGAATAATAAGGTTTGTCGGTCAAATAAAGAGACACGGTAGCTTGTTAAGGAAGTGCAGCAGTGTAGAATGAAACCACGGTGACTGGTGGTGGAGGACTACATCGAGAGAAAGGCTGAGAGAAGGGTGTAAGAATGCGCCATGATGATGCAGGACAGATGGTGTTTGAGACTAAATACTGCTCACTGTCATAGGATAATAATAATAATAATAATAATAATAATAATAATAATAATAATAATATGCATTTTAGATGTATGTTCTTTTCAGCACGCCGCAATCAATCTCAACATTTATTGACTTGGTGATTTACTAGGCAGTGTTAGTTCAGTAGTTTGTCATTTCTTTCTGAACTGTCGACGCCGCAGACACATCGAAATCGGTTTACTTCCAAATCGCTCGCAGCTGAGCTAAAAACAATAATATGAATAATATAACTAATGTCTGGTAACAATGAAAGTTTTATGCACATAAATATGAATCTGAAGCTAATATCGCATAGCAGATGCATTGATTTAGTGATAAACAAATGAATATTATAACTCACTTGTCATGACATTCATTGATTCATTAAATCTCAAGGTAAGAGGCGAGGGGGTATCTCAATTGTCCTCGATTCTATCATCTTGTCATGTTTATATTCAAGCGCACTCGCAGCCATGTTTGAAGATTATGAACTAAACCGTTTGATGGTGAGCAAACTTGATTGTCTGAACGCCTCACTTCTGGCAATCGATATTTTCAATCATTTCATTGCTGTTCCTGACATGTTCGCTTGAGTGCTTGTCGACAAATTGCAGATTTTTGTTGCAGTCGCGTCATGTTTCTCCAATGCGTAAAGTGGAATGTGCAAGAAGAAGAGAAATCGCGTGGATGAGTATGTATTTAGAGTTGCTTGAATATTCTAAGGGAGGATAACAGAAGCGAAGAAGACACAAAACACACACACACACACACACACACACACTCACACACACACACAACAAACACACACACAACACACACACACACACACACACACACAGATTGAGTTAGAGAGAGGACCAGGGAATGCCGGGGCGCAAAAAAAGGCCCATCAACGTTATATATCGGTGCACATATCTACAATGTGATTTAAATTAAAGATGTACCGCCCATAGTGCAGCCAGATCGGGCCATACACATGGCGGTAGACAGAGACAGATAGACAAAGGGCGAGTGAAACAGACAGACAGACAGACAGACAGACAGACAGACAGACAGACAAAAGGAGAGTGAGAAAAGTAGAGTGAGAAAAGGAGAGTGAGAAAAGTATTAAGAGAAACAATGACAGATAGACAAAGGAAGAATGAGAAAGAAAGAGAGAGCAGAGTGAGTGCACAAGAGGTGGTATGCAAAACAAACATATGTATAGGCAATATTGGTGTTGAAAAAGGAATGCTCCATCAGCCTGTCCAGTGCTGTTGGTATTAAGTCATACACTTTGGGTCGTGAGAATATTTTTATGACACGAGGGAAAAGAATAGTAAATGGAACAATCAAAGTTCAAGAAACAACCGTGTGGGACACAACTGTATGGGACAGAACAGTATGCCAGACCACTATATGTTACAGAACAGTATGGAAGGCCTCTGTATGGGACAGAACAGTATGGAAGGCCACTGTATGGGACAGAACAGTATGGAAGACCACTATGTGTTACAGAACAGTATGAAAGGCCTCTGTATGGGACAGAACAGTATGGAAGACCACTGTATGGGACAGAACAGTATGGAAGGCCACTGTATGGGACAGAACAGTATGGAAGACCACTGTATGGGACAGAACAGTATGGAAGACCACTGTATGGGACAGAACAGTATGCCAGACCACTATATGTTACAGAACAGTATGGAAGACCACTGTATGTTACAGAACAGTATGGAAGGCCACTGTATGGGACAGAACAGTATGGAAGACCACTGTATGGGACAGAACAGTATGGAAGACCACTATATGTTACAGAACAGTATGAAAGGCCTCTGTATGGGACAGAACAGTATGGAAGACCACTGTATTGGGACAGAACAGTATGGAAGACCACTGTATGGGACAGAAACAGTATGAGGACCACTGTATGGCCAAAAGATAGTATGGCACATCAGTTCACACCGTGTGGGACACAACGTATGGGACAGAACAGTATGCCAGACCACTATATGTTACAGAACAGTTGGAAGGCCTCTGTATGGGGACAGAACAGCTATGGAAGGCCACTGTATGGACAGAAACAGTATGGAAGGCCACTATATGGGACAGAACAGTATGGAAGACCACTATATGGGACAGAACAGTATGGAAGGTCTCTGTATGGGACAGAACAGTATGCCAGACCACTATATGTTACAGAACGGTATGGAAGGCCTCTGTATGGGACAGAACAGTATGGAAGGCCACTGTATGAGACAGAACAGTATGGAAGGCCACTGTATGGGACAGAACAGTTATGGAAGACCACTGTATGGGACAGAACAGTATGGAAGACCACTGTATGTTACAGAACAGTATGGAAGGCCACTGTATGGGACAGAACAGTATGGAAGACCACTGTATGGGACAGAACAGTATGGAAGACCACTATATGTTACAGAACAGTATGGAAGGCCTCTGTATGGGACAGAACAGTATGGAAGACCACTGTATGGGACAGAACAGTATGGAAGGCCACTGTATGGGACAGAACAGTATGGAAGACCACTGTATGGGACAGAACAGTATGGAAGACCACTGTATGGGACAGAACAGTATGCCAGACCACTATATGTTACAGAACAGTATGGAAGGCCTCTGTATGGGACAGAACAGTATGGAAGGCCACTGTATGGGACAGAACAGTATGCCAGACCACTATATGTTATAGAACAGTATGGAAGGCCTCTGTATGGGACAGAACAGTATGGAAGGCCACTGTATGGGACAGAACAGTATGCCAGACCACTATATGTTACAGAACAGTATGGAAGGCCACTGTATGGGACAGAACAGTATGGAAGACCACTGTATGGGACAGAACAGTATGCCAGACCACTATATGTTATAGAACAGTATGGAAGGCCTCTGTATGGGACAGAACAGTATGGAAGGCCACTGTATGGGACAGAACAGTATGGAAGACCACTGTATGGGACAGCATAGTGTGAAACACAACTGTCTGAGACCCAAAGCATTAAAGTATCAACTGAAATAATCAGAGTTAATATTACAATTCGGGAAAGAGGGGGAGAGGGGGCGTCACTAATGACGTTTTGTGGAGATTGGTTGATGCTGACTCCAGCTAACTCATACACAAATTGCAGTAGTGACTATTATATTGTCTTCCAGTGTTTCGATTTCTCACTAGTAGTTTTAGCATAACTAATAATAAAGAAGAAAAGTGTCAGGTCTTAGTCAGATATGACTGAGCTATCATATGACTTAGACGGCACTACCTGCTTTCTGTTAGCGCAGAACGTTGGGCGGCGCTCACCAAACCCAACACCCCACATTGTACCAACGGTTTCGGGCGGTGAGTGCAATTGGGAGGGTACAAGTCTTACCCTAGTGTAAGGAAATGAAACCTAGAGACTAAATGTCATGACAGGGCAGAATGCGCCCTAAGCCTTGGTCGGAAAATGGTCTAGGATGGAGGATCCAATAGAAAGCATAGCTTTGCTGATCCTGCAGCGTCTGCAGCTTGTCTTGCCCCAGGCTGATTATTGTTACCTTTCCTCTGGGGTAAACTGGGCAGCCGAGAGAGGGATCATGCTGCGTGCGTAACACATGGTCTCTATACTCAGCCCCGGCTTTGTGCTATGGAGAGGCAATAACTCCATCCCTGGTCTTAACCGGTCTCGGAATCAAAGCGAGAGGCAACTGTTACCGGTAATAAGTCCCTATCAGTTGGCGTAGACATGGGGCGCCACACGTTGCCTCTGATGGTGGGAGACACCTACATATGTCACTGATCAGCTACCGCCAGCCTCAAGCTGGGCAGCCAAATGGGTGCTGATCCGCCACAGCCTGTATGTTTCAATGGGTGCTTGGGGCTAGGACAAAATCTGAATCGCAGGCTGTAAAACCAATGCACCAGGTACTAATAAAAAGACAAATAGAAACCTCAAGCTACGGCTTGCAACCTGAGAACCATGTGTCCAAATATTTTCCACTGACTTGACCAATATAAACGATGTGAGAAAAACGGCTGTGATTGATGCCGAACTCAATCGTCTTAACATTGATATTGCTGACCTGCAGGAGATTCGCCTCGCTAAGGAAGGGTCACTCAGGGAAAACAATTACACCTTTTTTTGGAAGGGTAGAGAGAAGGCAGAAAAAAGGCAACACGGTGTGGGCTTTGCAGTGAAAAATTCGCTACTGGGAATTATTGAAATTCCAGCAGGAGGAAATGAAAGACTATTATCCCTGCGCTTGGCAACCTCTTGTGGTTTTGCCACCATTATTACTGCATATGCACCGACACTCGATTCCTCTTATGATGTAAAAGATTCGTTCTATGAGGAGTTAGACTCCGTGATCAAGGCAGTTCCAAAATCTTACTACATTTATATGCTCGGTGATTTCAATGCTCGTGTGGGCAAGGACTCGAATTCATGGCCAGTGTGCCTTGGAAAATACAACATCGGTCGCATGAATGAAAATGAGAAAAGGCTGCTGGAGCATTGCACCAGAAATGACCTATGTATTACAAACTCCTTTTTTAAAACAAAAGAGCTGCATAAGGTCACATGGGAAACATCCAAGATCCGGCCATTGGCACCAGCTGGACTTCATCATCACACGGAGACAATATCTGAACCATATATCATTGACTCGAAGTTACTACAGTGCTGACTGTGATACGGATCACTCTTTGGTTGTTGCAAGGGTTAGACTGAGACCAAAGAGAATCTACACAGCTAAACACAAATCTAGCCCCAAGATTAATATTATTAACATTCACGATCCTGAAAAGTGCTTTCGTTTCAACAGCAACTTGAAGACGCTTTCACTGATACACCAGAAAATTGTTAGTTAGTTAGTTAGTTAGTCTTTCCTCGTGAGCCTAAGTCGGCGCATAGGGCAGAAGTCATGGCTCTCCATGTCTGGCGGTTCGCTGCTACCTGTTGTAGATCTTGGATGTTCACTTGGCCGTTGAATGAGCCTTCTCTGATGATGGTTCTACGCAGGGTCTCTCTTGGTCTTCCCCGTTTTCTTTTCCCTAATGGTGATCATATGAGGGCTTGATGGGGGAGTCTTGCCTCTTCCATTCTGAGTACATGGCCGATGTAGTTCCAATGGCGTTTTCTTATAAAATTGGATACAATATCTTGCTTAGTCTCTTGTCTTATTTGCGCATTGGTTTTGAAATCTGTCCACTGGATGTTTAGAATTCTTCAAAGACATTTGTTCTCAAAATTGTCTAATTTTTTATCTAAAGCTACCGTTGATTTCCAACTCTCACATCCATACGTTAGCACTGGAATCACACATGAATTGAACAGTAAATGAAAAGCGGGGTCAACTTAAGGAAACTCTTTATAAAACTGCCGTAGGCGTTTACGGCACTGTGGATCATAAGAGGCAGGACAGGTTTGCGGCAAACAGCCAGACTCTGCAGTACTTGATTGATAAGAAGAAGATAGCTCTCTTAAGAAACAAGGAAAGACCAACGCGTAACACTCTGAGTGAGCTAAAGCAAGCTAGGAAGGATGTGCAAAAGGCTGCCAGGCAGTGTGCAAATGATTATTGGATCAAGTTATGTGAGTCCATTCAAATCGCATGTGATAAGGAAACATCAAAAGCATGTATGAAGGAATAAAGAAAGCCTGTGGTCCAGTGATCAAAAGAAGCGCACCATTGAAAACCTTGACTGGAGAAATCATAACTGATAAGAAACAGCATATGGACAGATGGGTAGAGCACTATTTGGAGCTTTATTCAAGTGAGACCAAACTAGCGGATGATGCGATCAACGCCATAGAGGCTCTACCAACTCTTGACCACCTGGACACACTTCCCACCATAACAGAAGTTAAATGTGCTATAAATGAACTTGCATCTGGCAAGGCTCCAGGTAAGGATGGGATTCCAATAGAGGTTATCAGGAGTGGGCAAGACACACTCACTCTACAGATCCACCAGCTAATACAGCTATGCTGGCGAGAAGGTCAGGTCCCACAGGATTTCAAAGATTCAAGCATCATAACACTGTACAAGAACAAGGACGATCGGAGCGACTGCAACAATTATAGGGGTATCTCACTTCTGTGTATTGTTGGAAAAGTATTTGCCAGAATTGTTCTGCGCAGACTTCAAGTCCTAGGAGATCAAGTCTACCCCGAATCACAGTGCGGCTTTCTACAGAACCGGTCTACCTAATATGATATTCTCATTGCGACAAATGCAAGAAAAATGCCGTGAACAGAATCAACCACTGTTTATTGCCTTCATCGACCTCACAAAGGCATTTGATTTGGTCAGTCGTGAGGGTCTGTTCAAGGCACTAAAGAAGATTGGCTGCCCACCAACTCTTCTGTCCATTGTGGAATCATTCCACACAGGCATGAAGGGTATAATCAAGTTTGATGGTGCAACTTCTGAAGAGTTTGAAATCAAGATTGGGGTTAAGCAAGGTTGTGTACTAGCTCCCACCCTCTTTGGAATATACTTTTCACTTCTACTGAAATATGCCTTTCGTGATCAGGATGGTGGTATATACATTCACTCACGCTCAGATGGCGGCCTCTACAATGCTCAGAGATTGAAGGTCAAGACTAAAATTAGGAGGGTACTGATCAGAGAGTTGCTTTTTGCAGATGATGCTGCAGTTACGACCCACTCTGAGGAAGAATTGCAATGTCTACTATCTGCATTCTCCAATGCTTGTTCTGAATTTGGTTTAACAATTAGCAAAAAGAAGACACAGATTATGTCACAAGGTGCACATGGGGTACCATCAATCTTTATTGACGACGCCGAACTAGAGATGGTAGACCATTTTACATATCTAGGATCAGTGGTAAATAGCAAATTATCCCTAGATCAGGAAATCAACATCCGGATTGGTAAGGCAGCAACAACAATGAACAGGTTAAGAAAAAGAGTCTGGGAGAACAGGAAGCTTACTGCCAAAACAAAAGTCCTTGTCTATCAAGCCTGTGTCATTAGTACTCTTCTTTATGGCAGTGAAACCTGGACAACTTACTCACACCAAGAGAAACGTTTAAACAGCTTTCATATGCGGTGTCTGCGAAGAATTCTTGGTATTAAGTGGCAAGACAAAATCACAAATACTGAAGTATTGGAAAGATCAGGTTGTGTGACGGTTTATTCCATGCTCAGTCTTCGTAGATGGATAGGACATCTTAGGAGGATGGATGATGGTAGAATACCAAAGGACATCTTTTTTGGTGAATTACAGATGGGTAAGAGATCTCAGGGTCGGCCTCTACTACGATACAAAGATGTGTGTAAGCGGGACATGATTGATACAGGCATTGATAATGCACATTGGGAGCAAGTCGCCGCTGAACGTGTTGCATGGAGGGCAAACATCAGACATGGAATAAAGACAAAGGAGAAAATTATTGCAGATAAGTCACACACCGAGCGTGTGAGACGTAAGATGGTGCATGTTGGTGGAAATGACCACGTGTTCACATGCACCCACCGTGAATGGACATTTACAGCGCGAATTGGCCTTATCAGTCACATTCGCTACCGCCATAGGCAAAAGTTATTATGCCTTTTTAAAGCACAAACTATCGTCTGTCAAGACGGCAAGGTGCCAATGAATGAATATATATATATATATATATATATATATATATATATATATATATATATATATATATAATATATATATATATATATATATATATATATATACTCCGCTGTTGATGTTCCTCCATGCCACCGTCTCAGTCCATCCAACATCATTTCTCTTGATATGTCTCTGCCTCTCTTCCCCTCGATCTTTCCAGTGGTTACGATGCTCACCAATCACATGATACTCTTCTCATCACATGATCAAAAAATTGTGTTTGCCTCTTTCTTGTTGTTGTATATAATGTTTTAGTTTCATTAGCCTCTTTCAGGCAGTCGTTGTTAGCTACGTTGGCAGTCCAATGAATTCGCAACATTCATCTCAGGAACCACATCTCTGTTGCTTCCAACCTCTTCCTAATTTGTTTATTTACATTCCAAGATTCACAGCCATACAACAAAACAGGTTCTATATAGCATTTTAGCACTCTCTTTCTTTCTTTCAATGATAGTGACTTATTGCATAAGATAGTCTTCATTTTCTGAAATGCAGCCTTTGCTTGCCCTATTCTGCTCTTAATCTCTGTTGTGCATCTTCCATCTGATGTTATAAATACCCCTAGGTTAACGACTCTGTTCGTAATCCCGTATACTCTCGTGGGGAGCACAGATGAGCGAGATTCGGCGGCGGATCGCGTCGAGTTGGTGGCTTACGGTGGGTATGTGAGCCGATCGTTCAGAAAGCAATGGCAAACTACTGAACGTAAAACTTGCCAAGACATTAACAGCAGCTGAAAAATGTTGGTTTTGACTGCAATTTCCTGTAAAGTATATGCGGGAGAGGGGAGGGAGGAGATATTAAAAACAATTATCACCCTTCTATCTCTATTTCACACATGGGTGTTACCTTTTTCTTTGATATCACCTTTGTTACTGTTTTCTTGATATTCAAGGAGAGTCCTTTATTTGCACTTTCTGTTACTACAATGTCCAACAATTGTTGTAAATCATTTGCATTATCCGCCATCAATATTGTGTCTGCATAGCGTATATTATTTATGTTATAACCTCTGAAAATTATTCCAGGCTTCTCTTTGATCTCTCTCAATATTATTTCGCTAAAGAGGGAGAAGAGATCCGATGACAAAACGCATCCCTGTTGTACTCCCAGCCTTATTTATTTATAATTTCCTTCTTTATTTCCCATTTTAGTTGCTGCTACTTGGTTCCAGTAAATATTTTTGTTATTCTGAGATCTTTCCATCAATGTTAATATTTTCCAACATTTTAATCATTTCATCATGTTATATTTTATCAAATGACTTAGTATAATCCATGAAGCACAAATATATGTCTTCCTTTGTCTCTGCTGATCTTTCTAATAGTGTCCGTAATGTAAATATTGCTTTGTTTGTACCGTTTCCTTCCACAAATCCATACTGTTCTTCACCAACTTCAATTTTTTTTTTCTTGTTCTTCTCATTATAATTTTGAGTAGAAGCATAGTGGCATGGTTTATGAGGTTAATCGTAGGAAAATCTTCGCATTTAATTTCTCCTAGTCTTTTTTGATTAGCTATAAATGCAGATTTCAGCATATCGTATGGTAGATATTCTTATTTTTCCTCCTATAAGCTCACTGATTTGTTTGTGCACATTTTTGTATCTTTAATAGCACTGCTCGTTTAACTAACTAATTAACTTTCGTTTGCCTTCACACAATTATTTCTTATTTATTTATTTATTTTGTTATATTCTTGTTTATCATTTTTACTCTATTTTCTTTTCGCCGTCAACTTTAAGATTTCTTCAATCACCCATTTTTTCTTAGCTTCTCTCCGGTAATACTTCTTTGCTCGTTTGATGAATGGAGTCCCTTAGCACTTCCCATTGTTCGTTTATATTCTGTATTTTAGCTAGTGCATTGTACATATTTTTCAAAATCACTCTGTATTGTTTTTGAATGTCTTTATCTGTCTTCACAATCTCTTTATTTAGTCTCATCTTTTTAACCACCTTTTTCTCTCTCTCTCAGTTTTACATTTATTATTCCACACTGTGGTACATGATCACTATTACAGTCAGCACCCGGCATTGTCTTTACATTAGTTAAAGCATTTCTAAATCTATTATTAATGAGTATGTAGTCAATTTGGTTGCGTATTTTCTTATCAGGGCTTTTCTATGTGTATAGTCGTCTTTTGTGGTGTTTAAACCATGTGTTCCTAATTATCATATCATTGATATTTGCCCATTCTATTAGTTTTTCTCATCTTTCAATTCTTGTATCTAAACCGTACTTCCCCACTACATCCTCCATTTCCCCTTTCCTACTTTTGCATTAAAATCTCCAAGTATTATTTTTATTTCTTGTGATCCAATTTGAGCCATCGCCATGTCTATTTCGTCGTAAGAGTGTCGTATTTCTTCATCACTACTGCTTGTTGTTGGTGCATATACTTGTATGATATTTATATCTATTGGTTTGCCTTTGATTTTATATCCATTAGTTTGCCTTTGATTTTGACTATTACAACTCTATCTGAAATACACCAGTATCCATTAATTGATTTGGCTGTTGTTGTTTTTTTTCATCTAATATTATTTCTACACCTTTTTCATGTGTATCCCCTCCAGAATAAATTATTGTGTTGTTGTCAGCTATAATTTTGCCCGATCAATTCCATCTCATTTCACTTACGCCTAGTATATTCATTTTCAAGCTATCTATCTTTCTTAGAACATTGTTCAACTTTCCTAGCTCATTTAATGTCCTAACATTCCACGTTCCTGCTCTAAATTTGTTTATTTTAGTTATTATTTTGTCATCAGTAGCTGGATGACGGTCTGGTGTCACCTGTGGCTCATGACTGTCCCTACTGGACGAGGATGTCTATGACAGCCATTAACGTTGTTCACTAACTCTGAAATTTGTTTTGCCATGAAGTCTTGGGAAGATAATGTGGTGGTTTTCCCTTCCCGTCCACATCCACATGGGGTCTTTTACCTCTGCCTTTGACAGCCATTTCCGACTGGCAGGACAAGTGAGTGCCCTGCTCTCCCCAGCTGCAGAGTTGTCCTCTTAATCCGGTGGATACTCGGTCCCCAGGACTGCGACAGCCACACCGTGGTAGTGTTTCCCATCCTCTACCACGGGGAGGTGCAGTTGGGATTTTCCCTTCCTATAGTTATGTTCTATGGCCAAAACTTCCAGTACTTTTAGAGGGACACAAACACACGCACGCACGCACGCACGCACACGCACACACACACACACACATATATATATATATATATATATATATATATATATATATATATATATATATATATATATATATATGTTATTAAGTACCTTCTCCGCAATGAAGATGCAATGTATGAGTTTTCAACACCTTATGTACCTCGTCTTCATGGTCCTTACATATAGGTATCTTCCTATCTGTCTCTTGATATTGTTAACCAACCTGTAACGTTGTCTTCCTCT
>JACEFZ010000723.1:0-27500 GCA_014155875.1 Cepaea nemoralis
TTTTAAAAATCCAGACAGGGGACAAGCGATGTCAGGTCCGACAGGGGACAGCGATGCAGGGACATCGTTACGACCGCCAGGCGACTTAGCTCCCAGTAGGGATGCAACCACTTCGTTGCGCCGCCAGGCGAATGAGTTACCGGCCCTGCGAGATCGCTGGCTGACCAGCGGTCAGGCCGCCAACGCAAGACGCACGCCTGCCACGTGACGCCACGTCAGGCAGGAGGCAAGTTGCAAACCAGGTCCAGACAGCTCTGGGGACACGGTACAGGACGGACGTGTGATTGAGAGAAAGGCGTTGTATCGTTTCTGTATTGAAAGGCGAGTGTCTGGACATCTTGCGAGTCAGACTTGTGAACTGTATTGTGGATGTAAGTTGTAAAGTATCCATTATATATATTTGTGATCATCGTTCTGTATTTGATACGTTAATAAATCCATCGAACGATGTGTCGTTGAGTCTTACGTCAAATCACGTTGTATTTGTATTGTCTCACACTTGTTAGGAAAGCGAGCCAAGTTTAAGACCCTGACAGACGTCATTGATCATTTCGTGTGTTGACTCCCTTACGTGTCATGACACAAGACTGTCAAGAATCTACTCACGCTGTCTTCCCCTATTTCTCTTTCCGCAAATCTTTTCGCTTGTCACATCTTCCAGTTTTTGTCTTCTTATAACGTGCTCAAAAAACGATGACTGCCTCTTACTGATGTTTCTGATAAGTTGTCTTTGCGGCGCGGCGTCCCTTAAAACTTCCTGATTGCTCATTTTGGTTGTCCACTTAAGTTTTCAGTATTCTTCTATAGAACCTCATTTCCACGGCTTCCGTTTAAAGTTTCGCCTGTTTACTAATTTGTCATAATGTGGTATAATGATGTGACATAATTTTTCATAATGTGACAAAGTACTGTGACATAAATTGTCATAATCTGACATAATAATGTGACGTGATGTATCATTGTTTGAAATAATGTGGTGTAATGAAAGGCGTGTGAGTACTGGAGTTAACTCTCTCATGGAAATGTTTTGTGGACAGATGTGAACAATGGGCTCTCTTGTTGTATGTTATTTACAGACAGGGGACAGATATTGGTGACTAAGTTGACAATTGAGATCCACACAATTTATTTCTAACTTACGGTTTCAACTTCACAGCGACGGGTCGACCTATAATTGCTCCGTACCTGTGCCAGCGGAAATCACAGGAAATGGTCATTATTGTCCCACGTGGACTCGCGAAGGAAACAGTACCTTTGACCAGACCAAATATGTGCTAAAATGAAGCACTGACAGGGGGAAGAACGCAGTCTGCCACATACACATTAGAGTGGAGACAGCTATATCTGTGTTGAGAAACCGAGAATTAGGATCAAGTACACACATAGTTGACACAGATGGGTCGGTCGTCCGACATGTGAGAAGCTGATCGGCCTTTACGGCTCAGGCCGGAGGGAGAGAAAACTGTGTTGAGAAGCCTAGAATTAGCTCGAGCTCACAGAGTTGAGACAGCTATGTTGAGAAACCTAGAATTGGCTCAAGCATAGAGTTGAGACAGCTGTGTTGAGAAACCTAGAATTAGCTCAAGCACATATAGAGTTAAGACAGCTGTGTTGAGAAACATAGAACTAGATCAAGCACACACAGAGTTGAGATAGCAGTGTAGAGAAACCTAGAATTAGCTCAAGCACACACAGAGTTGAGACAGCTGTGTTGAGAAACATAGAATTAGCTCAAGCATAGAGTTGAGACAGCTGTGTTGAGAAACCTAGAATTAGCTCAAGCACACACAGAGGTGAGACAGCTGTGTTCAGAAACATAGAATTAGATCAAGCACACACAGAGTTGAGATAGCAGTGTAGAGAAACGTAGAATTAGCTCAAGCACACACAGAGTTGAGACAGCTGTGTAGAGAAACCTAGAATTAGCTCAAGCACACGCAGAGTTGAGATAGCAGTGTAGAGAAACCTAGAATTAGCTCAAGTACACACAGAGTTGAGACAACTGTGTTGAGAAACCTAGAATTAGCTCAAGCATAGAGTTGAGACAGCTGTGTTGAGAAACCTAGAATTAGCTCAAGCACAGAGTTGAGACAGATGTGTTGAGAAACCTAGAATTAGCTCAAGCATAGAGTTGAGACAGCTGTGTTGAGAAACCTAGAATTAGCTCAAGCACACACAGAGGTGAGACGGCTGTGTTCAGAAACATAGAATTAGATCAAGCACACACAGAGTTGAGACAGCTGTGATCATAAACCTAGAATTAGCGCAAGCACACACAGAGTTGAGACAACTATGTTGAGAAACCTAGAATTAGCTCAAGCACACACAGAGTTGAGATAGCTGTGTTGAGAAACCTAGAATTGGCTCAAGCATAGAGTTGAGACAGCTGTGTTGAGAAACCTAGAATTAGCTCAAGCACATATAGAGGTGAGACAGCTGTGTTCAGAAACATAGAATTAGATCAAGCACACACAGAGTTGAGACAGCTGTGTTCAGAAACCTAGAACTAGCTCAAGCACACACAGAGTTGAGACAGCTGTGTTCAGAAACCTAGAATTAGCTCAAGCACACACAGAGTTGAGATTGCAGTGTAGAGAAACCTAGAATTAGCTCAAGCACACACAGAGTTGAGACAGCTGTGTTCAGAAACCTAGAATTAGCTCAAGCACACACGGAGTTGAGATAGCAGTGTAGAGAAACCTAGAATTAGCTCAAGCACACACAGAGTTGAGACAGATGTGTTGAGAAACCTAGAATTAGCTCAAGCACACACAGAGTTGAGACAGCTGTGTTGAGAAACCTAGAATTAGCTCAAGCACACACAGAGTTGAGACAGATGTGTTGAGAAACCTAGAATTAGCTCAAGCATAGAGTTGAGACAGCTGTGTTGAGAAACCTAGAATTAGCTCAAGCACATATAGAGTTGAGACAACTGTGTTGAGAAACATAGAATTAGATCAAGCACACACAGAGAAGAGACAGCTGTGTTTAGAAAATAGAATAAGCTCAAGCACACACAGAGGTGAGACAGCTGTGTTGAGAATCCTAGAATAAGCTCAAGCACACACAGAGGTGAGACAGCTGTGTTCAGAAACCTAGAATTAGCTCAAGCACACACAGAGTTGAGACAGATGTGTTGAGAAACCTAGAATTAGCTCAAGCACACACAGAGTTGAGACAGATGTGTAGAGAAACCTAGAATTAGCTCAAGCACACACAGAGTTGAGAAAGCTGTGTTCAGAAACATAGAATTAGCTCAAGCACACACAGAGTTGAGATAGCAGTGTAGAGAAACCTAGAATTAGCTCAAGCACACACAGAGTTGAGACAGATGTGTTGAGAAACCTAGAATTAGCTCAAGCACACACAGAGTTGAGACAGCTGTGTTCAGAAACCTAGAATTAGCTCAAGCACATACAGAGTTGAGACAGCTGTGTTCAGAAACCTAGAATTAGCTCAAGCACACACAGAGTTTAGATAGCAGTGTAGAGAGACCTAGAATTAGCTCAAGCACACACAGAGTTGAGACAGCTGTGTTCAGAAACCTAGAATTAGCGCAAGCACACACAGAGTTGAGACAGCTGTGTTGAGAAACATAGAATTAGCTCAAGCACACACACGTTTCATGACAACGTACGATGTTTCTTGGCAATGACCTCCACGGCTTCGATGATGTCGAACGTTTGGTCATCCAGTCCTGCCCAGGGAGGGGCCACCTCGGTTTCTGCAGGTGTGTCGTTGGCTGCCCAGGCCATCCTGCCCTCTGTTGGCTTCACTCCTCTCTTGACCTTCCCTGTCAGCAGACCCCTATAGAAAAACACGGAGGTCAAGGTCAAAGTATTACTGGCTGCAGTGTATCCTAGACAGGATGGTATCTTACACAGAAAGTGGCACGCATTTTAAACTTGTCACTACAGGTTATATACCATCAAGTTTACACTTGACACTATGGATATATACCATCAAGTTTACACTTGACACTACAGGTTACATACCATCAATTTTACACATGACACTATGGATTATATACCATCAACTTTACACGTGACACTACAGGTTATATACCATGAAATTTACACTTGACATTATGGATTATATACTATCAACTTGTCACTTGACGCCACAGGTTAATTTCCATCAATATTACACATGACACTACAGGTTATATTCCATTAAGTTTACATAGAGAGATGTGTGCCCTCTCCTCACTGGCGGTCCGACTGTACATAGTTCACAGCACATTCTGTCTCGCGTCTTCCTGATACGCTCAGTCGTTTCTACTCCATCTATTCATGGTGCTCACCCACCTGTAACGTTGGCTTCCTCTTGCACTCTTCCCTTTCACTTTGCCTCCAGCATATGCTTTAGCAAAGAGCTTAGTTTCTGTATAGTGTCGAAGTGTGTCCTACATATAACCCTGGTCTCATTCACACAAGATTCCTAGATCCCAGTCTAGCTCATGCTCCTGTGGTTTCTGTCTTCTGTTGTTATGATGTACCCTCTATTATCCAGTATAAACATGTTCCTTGCTCTTCCTCTCTTCTCCCTGGTTCCTGTTGTAGGCGATTGTGCTACCTCTCGTGATGCACTTCATGTGTCTGTCTGTTTGTCCGTCGTTAGTCAGCATTTGTGCAAGGTTGACCTCCTGTCGCGTTCGAAACAGAGCTGCGGGCGATTTAGAAGCAGCCCGTCTTGCGTTAGTTTCCCATACAAAGGTATGAGTGTCTGTCGTTTCAGAAAGCCAAGGCAAACTACTGAACGTAAATTTGCGAAGAAGTCACGAACATCCAAAACATGCTGGGAATTAACTATGACGTCCTGTAAAGGATATGCAGCTAACTATAACGTGACCTCCTGTAGACACATTCTACCAACTTTCTTTTTTCTTTCCTATCACTCTGGCCATGGCAGAGCCCTACGGCCTACTCTGTGTGATTTCCAACTGCGTGGTCATTGTGAACGAGCACAACTGTATACAGGACCTTGTGTTGTATGTATACCCTGATCCGATTTGTGAAAACTGGCCTGACCTTGCAGGACGTTGCAGTCAGGCCCACCCCCGATCAGATTACAAGAACATGTTGACGTTCAGTAGTCACACTTGTCCGAGATCACATCACCAATGTTCAGCGTGCGGTGGGAGTCGAACCTTGTCGCTTCTGAGATTGATGCGGACACTGTAATCTATAAACCACACCCTCTCCTATAATCATATGTTGAACATCTCTATTTTATCCCGCATATTGTGTTTTCGTTGTGGCTGTTCGCACAATACGGCACTACTACAGAGAATACATAACACGCGAAAGCTGTCAATTTTCAAAATTCATTTTTTATCAATAACAATCCGCTTTATATTACTGGATATTCTTTCATCATTCTTTCTGATATCTGTCTTACATCCGGGGTCAGCTGTCATTACTGACCATAGGTAAGACAAACTATTGGTACTACACCTGGGAAGTCAGCCCTGGTAACGTATGGGTCCCACATCTGGCAAGTCAGAGTAGCTGAGCAGCTGGCACGTGTGAAGGGATCATTTACTGTTTTACACGTGTAAAGGGTGCATCTACTGTTTTACACATGTGAAGGGTGAATGTACTGCTTTACTCATGTGAAGTGTGCATTAACTGTTTTACACATGTGAAGGGCTCATTTACTGGTTTACGCATGTGAAAGGCTCATCTACTGCTTTACGTTCGTACAGGTCTCATTTACTACTGTACACATATAAAGGGCTCAGTTACTGCTTTACACATGTGAAAGCCTCATTTACCGCGTTACGCGTGTAAAGGGCTCGTTTACTGCTTTACACGTATAAGAAGTTGCCCGACCCTAGAGAGGTCATGTTCGGACAGAAGAAGCAAGCTACTGCTGGGTGAATGATCTTGCACCATAGTCAGGGTAAGGAATGGCACTAAACACTATGCTACGGTTGATTTTCACTTTTTATGTTACATCTAACAGCTAGACATGCAGGCGGTGCACCTGGGAACCATGTACTCACCCTTTGAATGGACATCTGTGCTGGGCACCATGTACTCACCCTTTGAGTGGACTCCATGGAAGGACTCCAATGCCCGCAGACTTACAGACTTGGAAAGGTTCCAGCTCCGACCAGCGACTGACCAGGCTGTACTGTTGCTGGACACAAGATGGACAGAGGAGAGAAAATAGTTGACGTGATGTGTTCATAATCTTGTACGAGATATGTCCGGACTTGTATTCTCTGTGCAGTTAATAAATAAATGCACAGGTATTGTTTGACGCTGATAGAAGTAGGGGTGAGAATTAGAGAACCCTTACTTCTATGACCACTAAACAATACCTGTGTATTTATTTATTAATTTGAATAACGAAGACACAAACAATAGATTGCACGATGTATTGCCTGGCATATTTCGCTGCATCTCGTCAGTTACATACTGCAGAAATCACACAACTTACGTGAATTAACTAGATAAATCCCTCAAACTGAAATATACACATGTTCGCACAGTAATGTCGATTGTCTACCACGGTAATTTTAAACGGACTAACATGTCTTTCTGCTTGCACAAGGACGGCTTACGAAGTTTGCTGAAGCTATAATAATCAACCTTCGTAAGCCGTCCTTGTGCAAGCAGAAAGACATGTTAGTCAGTTTAAAATGACCGTGGTAGACAATCGACATTACTGTGCGAACATGTGTATATTTCAGTTTGAAGGATTTATCTAGTTAATTCACGTAAGTTGTGTGATTTCTGCAGTATGTACCTGACGAGATGCAGCGAAATATGCAAGGCAATAAATCGTGTAATCTATTGTTTGTGTCTACGTTATTCAAATTCATCACGGGAAAACATTGTTTTGTATTTATTAATTGTCTTGGCCTCATACGCTTCCTCAAATGATATTTATGTGTAATACGTGTCCGCCATTTGAACCGATCAATCATTTCTCTTCTTGAAATGTTCGTTAATTGGACACAGCATTACGTCTGACGTTTTTGTGTGTTCGTTATTTGACCTATGCTGGTTTAATATATAATATTTCTGAAACCTACGGTGCTATCTCAATAGTTTGATAAGCATTATGTACATACTCCATAGTTGTGGGTTCATGTGATAAGCATTATGTACATACTCCATAGTTGTGGGTTCATGTAGATGATAGACCTGGCTAATGTAGACATAGTTGTGGGTTCATGTAGATGATAGACCTGGCTAATGTAGACATAGTTGTGGGTTCATGTAGATGATAGACCTGGCTAATGTAGACATAGTTGTGGGTTCATGTGGATGATAGACCTGGCTAATGTAGACATAGTTGTGGGTTTATGTGGATGATAGACCTGGCTAATGTAGACATAGTTGTGGGTTCATGTGGATGATAGACCTGGCTAATGTAGACATAGTTGTGGGTTCATGTAGATGATAGACCTGGCTAATGTAGACATAGTTGTGGGTTTATGTAGATGATAGACCTGGCTAATGTAGACATAGTTGTGGGTTCATGTAGATGATAGACCTGGCTAATGTAGACATAGTTGTGGGTTTATGTAGATGATAGACCTGGCTAATGTAGACATAGTTGTGGGTTTATGTAGATGATAGACCTGGCTAATGTAGACATAGTTGTGGGTTCATGTGGATGATAGACCTGGCTAATGTAGACATAGTTGTGGGTTCATGTAGATGATAGACCTGGCTAATGTAGACATAGTTGTGGGTTCATGTGGATGATAGACCTGGCTAATGTAGACATAGTTGTGGGTTTATGTGGATGATAGACCTGGCTAATGTAGACATAGTTGTGGGTTCATGTGGATGATAGACCTGGCTAATGTAGACATAGTTGTGGGTTCATGTGGATGATAGACCTGGCTAATGTAGACACTAGTTGTGGGTTCATGTGGATGATAGACCTGGCTAATGTAGACATAGTTGTGGGTTCATGTAGATGATAGACCTGGCTAATGTAGACATAGTTGTGGGTTCATGTGGATGATAGACCTGGCTAATGTAGACATAGTTGTGGGTTCATGTAGGATGATAGACCTGGCTAATGTAGACATAGTTGTGGGTTCATGTGGATGATAGACCTGGCTAATGTAGACATAGTTGTGGGTTCATGTAGATGATAGACCTGGCTAATGTAGACATAGTTGTGGGTTCATGTGGATGATAGACCTGGCTAATGTAGACATAGTTGTGGGTTCATGTGGATGATAGACCTGGCTAATGTAGACATAGTTGTGGGTTCATGTGGATGATAGACCTGGCTAATGTAGACATAGTTGTGGGTTCATGTAGGATGATAGACCTGGCTAATGTAGACATAGTTGTGGGTTCATGTAGATGATAGACCTGGCTAATGTAGACACAGTTGTGGGTTCATGTGAATGATAGACCTGGCTAATGTAGACATAGTTGTGGGTTCATGTAGATGATAGACCTGGCTAATGTAGACATAGTTGTGGGTTCATGTAGATGATAGACCTGGCTAATGTAGACATAGTTGTGGGTTCATGTAGGATGATAGACCTGGCTAATGTAGACATAGTTGTGGGTTCATGTGGATGATAGACCTGGCTAATGTAGACATAGTTGTGGGTTCATGTAGGATGATAGACCTGGCTAATGTAGACATAGTTGTGGGTTCATGTGGATGATAGACCTGGCTAATGTAGACATAGTTGTGGGTTCATGTGGATGATAGACCTGGCTAATGTAGACATAGTTGTGGGTTCATGTGGATGATAGACCTGGCTAATGTAGACATAGTTGTGGGTTCATGTGGATGATAGACCTGGCTAATGTAGACATAGTTGTGGGTTCATGTGGATGATAGACCTGGCTAATGTAGACATAGTTGTGGGTTCATGTGGATGATAGACCTGGCTAATGTAGACATAGTTGTGGGTTCATGTGGATGATAGACCTGGCTAATGTAGACATAGTTGTGGGTTCATGTGGATGATAGACCTGGCTAATGTAGACATAGTTGTGGGTTCATGTGGATGATAGACCTGGCTAATGTAGACATAGTTGTGGGTTCATGTGGATGATAGACCTGGCTAATGTAGACATAGTTGTGGGTTCATGTGGATGATAGACCTGGCTAATGTAGACATAGTTGTGGGTTCATGTGGATGATAGACCTGGCTAATGTAGACATAGTTGTGGGTTCATGTGGATGATAGACCTGGCTAATGTAGACATAGTTGTGGGTTCATGTGGATGATAGACCTGGCTAATGTAGACATAGTTGTGGGTTCATGTGGATGATAGACCTGGCTAATGTAGACATAGTTGTGGGTTCATGTGGATGATAGACCTGGCTAATGTAGACATAGTTGTGGGTTCATGTGGATGATAGACCTGGCTAATGTAGACATAGTTGTGGGTTCATGTGGATGATAGACCTGGCTAATGTAGACATAGTTGTGGGTTCATGTGGATGATAGACCTGGCTAATGTAGACATAGTTGTGGGTTCATGTGGATGATAGACCTGGCTAATGTAGACATAGTTGTGGGTTCATGTAGATGATAGACCTGGCTAATGTAGACATAGTTGTGGGTTCATGTGGATGATAGACCTGGCTAATGTAGACATAGTTGTGGGTTCATGTGGATGATAGACCTGGCTAATGTAGACATAGTTGTGGGTTCATGTGGATGATAGACCTGGCTAATGTAGACATAGTTGTGGGTTCATGTAGATGATAGACCTGGCTAATGTAGACATAGTTGTGGGTTCATGTAGGATGATAGACCTGGCTAATGTAGACATAGTTGTGGGTTCATGTAGATGATAGACCTGGCTAATGTAGACATAGTTGTGGGTTCATGTAGATGATAGACCTGGCTAATGTAGACATAGTTGTGGGTTCATGTGGATGATAGACCTGGCTAATGTAGACATAGTTGTGGGTTCATGTAGATGATAGACCTGGCTAATGTAGACATAGTTGTGGGTTCATGTGGATGATAGACCTGGCTAATGTAGACATAGTTGTGGGTTCATGTAGATGATAGACCTGGCTAATGTAGACATAGTTGTGGGTTCATGTGGATGATAGACCTGGCTAATGTAGACATAGTTGTGGGTTCATGTAGATGATAGACCTGGCTAATGTAGACATAGTTGTGGGTTCATGTAGATGATAGACCTGGCTAA
Source organism: Cepaea nemoralis (assembly GCA_014155875.1). Lineage (NCBI taxonomy): Eukaryota > Metazoa > Mollusca > Gastropoda > Stylommatophora > Helicidae > Cepaea > Cepaea nemoralis. The sequence goes on from JACEFZ010000723.1 coordinate 10,164, forward strand.
TGTAGACATAGTTGTGGGTTCATGTGGATGATAGACCTGGCTAATGTAGACATAGTTGTGGGTTTATGTGGATGATAGACCTGGCTAATGTAGACATAGTTGTGGGTTCATGTGGATGATAGACCTGGCTAATGTAGACATAGTTGTGGGTTTATGTAGATGATAGACCTGGCTAATGTAGACATAGTTGTGGGTTCATGTAGATGATAGACCTGGCTAATGTAGACATAGTTGTGGGTTCATGTAGATGATAGACCTGGCTAATGAACACCCTTTATTTAGGGTGTGTCTAGTTGGTCATGCGTCGAAGTAGACTTGTTCCTGCCAATTTGTATGTTGTCTAGTGTGTCCTCTGTTCTGTAATTCTTACCCCTACGCCTATGAGAGCCAAGCAATATCTGTGTACTTATTTATTAATTGACTATGCAGTCGCGATGACACAAACAAATGTAGCTGCGTTTCGACACGTTTTCTCTCGTCATCTTCAGGTTCTAGACATCACACGTGACATCTTGTCATGTCCACTAAGGCTGCAATGTCCCCCTGTCTCGTGCCTTGTCATGCCCACTAAGTCTGCAATGTCCCCCTGTCTCGTGCCTTGTCATGCCCACTAAGTCTGCGGTGTCCCCCTGTCTCGTGCCTTGTCATGCCCATTAAGTCTGCGGTGTCCCCCTGTCTCGTGCCTTGTCATGCCCACTAAGTCTGCAATGTCCCCCTGTCTCGTGCCTTGTCATGCCCACTAAGTCTGCGGTGTCCCCCTGTCTCGTGCCTTGTCATGCCCACTAAGGCTGCAATGTCCCCCTGTCTCGTGCCTTGTCATGCCCACTAAGTCTGCAATGTCCCCCTGTCTCGTGCCTTGTCATGCCCACTAAGTCTGCGGTGTCCCCCTGTCTCGTGCCTTGTCATGCCCATTAAGTCTGCGGTGTCCCCCTGTCTCGTGCCTTGTCATGCCCACTAAGTCTGCAATGTCCCCCTGTCTCGTGCCTTGTCATGCCTACTAAGGCTGCAATGTCCCCCTGTCTCGTGCCTTGTCATGCCCACTAAGTCTGCAATGTCCCCCTGTCTCGTGCCTTGTCATGCCCACTAAGGCTGCAATGTTCTGTGTCCATCTTCGGGGTGGTCGACCCATGTCACTTCTCCCAGAAACCGTGTCTTCCATCACTGTTCTCTCCCGAACACTGTGTGTGTATTGAGTGGCACCTTGCAGTCTTGACAGACTAAAGTATGTGGATTGGAATTAGGCCAAAATTCCATCTCACAATGCCTGGGCACAGCTTCAGAGAACATGCCACTGTGCGGATCCCGCGACCAGCGAGAATAGGCCCACCGGAGATATTGTTCGTCTGCTGCAGACAAATCTCTACCGAAGACTGAATAAGTAAAGAAACGATAAAAGTAGTGGTATTTCAATTGCGCTTGCGCTCCCACCTATGCTACACCCTTCATGTGTCTTCACAAAGTCGGACTAGAGTCAAGCTCAACAGGGTCTTCTTTCCCCGCTGATTCTACCAAGCCCGTTCCCTTGGCTGTGGTTTCGCTAGATAGTAGATAGGGACAGTGGGAATCTCGTTAATCCATTCATACGGGTCACTAATTAGATGACGAGAGATTTGGCTGCTGCTAAGCTATTTCAGTGTCAGCGATTTGATGATGTTGATGCGCCAGTTGTATTCAGTACACATGTCGTGTAGAATGACACTGTTTGTTTTCTCTTTGGTTCACGGTCAGAATGTCACTTTTTGTTTTCTCTCTGGTTAACAGTCAGAATGACACTGTTTATTGTCTCTCTGTTCACAGTCAGAAAGTTTAAAACTGTCTTGTGCAGTGATTGACAAATGGCCCGTGACTCACCACCGCACGTGTGTACATGTTATGCTTGGCCTGGAGTGCTCAGTTTCAGATCTGTGTGATTACGTTTAGCTATTATGTTGACTAACAGCTGTTATAGCTTCCCCTTGCCTTCCACACCCACATATCTGAGCAGTACGTCCTTAGCTCGATGCAATGATTCAGTTGTCAGTGTAAGTGCGTGCCCTGCACTATCGCACTCTCGCCAACAACAAACAGATCCACAGACGTGCCCGTTTTAGATATTTAGGATCCCAGAGCTGTGCTTGCCACAACGTGGTGTTACCCGCCATCTGCCTAGCAGACACACCTGTACCCTCAATGATATCTCATCTCATCTCATCGTGTTCCTTGCCACAACGTCGCGTTCCTTGCCACAACGTCGCGTTTCCCGCCATCTCCCGCTCAGACAGATGATGTACCCTCAATGATATCTCATCTCATCTTGCTCCTTGCCACATAGCAGTTTCCCGCAGGTTCAAATCCTCATCGGGCCGCATGTTAAAACTGACCTTGGCTCCCAGGTCTACCCAGCCTACAACATGTACCAGGAAATGTCCGGGGAGGTCCAGGCGGCGGGTGTGCTGTTGAGCACATCACCCACACAGATATAGCTTCAGCACCACCTGGTCCGGGCACCATTAGGCTGGGTAAAAAGTCGTTACGTGCTACGCTGAGAAGCGACGGTCGAAACCGCCAGTGTCTGCTCGTCCCAAGGCACTTTTCGCAGAAGACACGGGTGTTAACGACGTAAACATATTTATAGACTTGACTGTTTGACACCTATAAACGCAAATGAAGTTTAGCCTGCTGACGTATTTACCTGACACCTGTAAGGTAACGTTAAATATAAAGTTTTGCCTGTAGAAGTATTTACCTGATACCTGTAAGGTAACAACAAATATCAAGTTTACCTGTAGACATGAGTACCTGACACCTGTAAGGCAACAACAAATATCATGTTTACCTGCAGGCTGATGACGCCGTTCAGTCCCAGGTGCTGACAGGTGGAGACCATCTTCTGGAGCTGCCACCCGCTGACGTTACTGGCCCCGATGTAGCGGATCTTGCCTGCACGAACTAGGTCATCCAGGGTACGCAGTGTCTCCTCCACTGGCGTGCCTTCGTCAAACACGTGCATCTGTGGATATATGGTGGTCAAACATGGGTCTGTGGATATATGGTGGTCAAACATGGGTCTGTGGATATATGGTGGTCAAACATGGGTCTGTGGATATATGGTGTCAAGCATGGGTCTGTGGATATATGGTGGTCAAACATGGGTCTGTGGATATATGGTGGTCAAACATGGGTCTGTGGATATATGGTGGTCAAACATGGGTCTGTGGATATATGGTGTCAAGCATGGGTCTGTGGATATATGGTGGTCAAACATGGGTCTGTGGATATATGGTGTCAAGCATGGGTCTGTGGATATATGGTGGTCAAGCATGGGTCTGTGGATATATGGTGGTCAAACATGGGTCTGTGGATATATGGTGTCAAGCATGGGTCTGTGGAAATATGGTGGTCAAACATGGGTCTGTGGATATATGGTGTCAAGCATGGGTCTGTGGATATATGGTGGTCAAACATGGGTCTGTGGATATATGGTGGTCAAACATGGGTCTGTGGATATATGGTGGTCAAACATGGGTCTGTGGATATATGGTGGTCAAACATGGGTCTGTGGATATATGGTGGTGAAATATGTGGATATATGGTGGTCAAACATGGGTCTGTGGATATATGGTGGTCAAACATGGGTCTGTGGATATATGGTGGTCAAACATGGGTCTGTGGATATATGGTGGTCAAGCATGGGTCTGTGGATATATGGTGGTCAAACATGGGTCTGTGGATATATGGTGGTCAAACATGGGTCTGTGGATATATGGTGGTCAAACATGGGTCTGTGGATATATGGTGGTCAAACATGGGTCTGTGGATATATGGTGGTCAAACATGGGTCTGTAGATATATGGTGGTGAAATATGTGGATATATGGTGGTCAAACATGGGTCTGTAGATATATGGTGGTGAAATATGTGGATATATGGTGGTCAAACATGGGTCTGTAGATATATGGTGGTGAAATATGGATCTGTGGATATATGGTGGTGAAATATGTGGATATATGGTGGTCACACATGGATCTGTGGATATATGGTACTCAAACATAGGTCTGTTGATATATGGTGGTCAAACATATAAATGTGAAAATAGGTATCAATCATGATGGAAGAGAATTACTAACGACCGGAGGCGTGTGATCGGCTTCATTGCACTGGGTTTTTCCCATTTGGTTCAGTCCCCCTCTGCAGATTATGAAGCGGCCTGTCGAGAGCATCGGACAGTGCACGAACTTCTTAGCTCCAGTGATAACCCCTGGGGTCTCTGGCAACACTGTACCCAGGTCTGGTTGATGTAGTTTGGAAACCAACCCACGCCCTTCACAACACGAGACAGATGGGTGGACCATTCAGCCACGGAGAACCCCGGAAAGATCTAGTAGACAAGTAAAGTAGAGGCTTCTGGTATACGCATTGAGGAACACTGGTGTATGGGGCTGGCCCCAAGTGTGTATAAACCACTCGATGAGTGACTGGCCTTTACTTTCCATTACATTTCCTAGTACTCATTATAAGGTGGGTGGACATGAGAAAGCAGGTTGTTTGCATTAATCTGCCTCCATGAGGTTTTGAACACATGGCCACCGGATGTGGTCACAGAATTACCACAACCCCTGTGTATGTGGTACTGTGGACCACAACCCTTGTGTATGTGGTACTGTGGATGAGTCTCCACGGCGAAGTTGTCAAGCCGTTTGACTGGGGCTCCGAACATTGTGGGTTCGATTCCGAGCCGCGTTCTTCGGTTCACGAGTTAAATTTTTCGGAGACTCCTGTGGGTCGTCGCTAGAGCTACGGAGTTCGTGCTTTGTACGACGCTTTCCGTGCTGCGGAAAGAGACCGAGCCATATGGGATCAAACTTGGTGCAATGAAGTCTGCCCTGTCGACTTTTAAACGACATTTTATGTGGTACTGAGGATCACGACCCCTGTGTATGTAATTTTATGAACCACGACCCTGTGTATGTGGAGCTGTGGACGACGACCCCTATGTATGTGAACTATGGACCATGATCCCTATGCATGTGGGCTATTGACCACGACCCCTGAATATGTGGAACAGTGGACAAAAACCCAGTGTATGTGGAGCTGTGAATCACCTGACCTGTGTATGTGGAGCTGTGAACCACGACCCCTGTGTATGTGGAGCTGTGTGTCACCTGACATGTCTATGTGGAGCTGTGTATCACCTGACCTGTGTATGTGGAGCTGTGAATCACCTGACCTGTCTATGTGGGACTATCTTCAAATATTATGAAAGCATTCGACACTCGATGGGCGACAGACACAGTTATATGTTGGCTGAATGTCAAAACAGGACATCGCAATGTACCCCGGCATTTTTGTCTGTCTGTCTGTGATTTACTTGGCAATGTTTGTCTATCTGTGATTTACTTGGGCATTGTCTGTCTGTGATTTACTAGGTCATTTATGTCTGTGATTTACTTGGGCTATGTCTGTCTATGATTTACTGGGCAATGTCTATATGTGATTTACTGGACAATGTCTGTGATTTACTTGGATAATGTCTGTCTGTGATTTACTGGGCAATGCCTGTCTGTGATTTACTGGGCAATAGTCTATATGTAATTTACTTGGCAATGTTTGTCTGACTGTAATTTACTTAGATCATTTGTGTCTGTGATTTACTTGGGCAATGTCTGTCTGTGATTTACAGGCAATGTATCCATTAGTTTGCTGGTAACCGGTCCCGGTGGTTTATGGGATAGTGACCCACAGCTCGAAGTCTAGCGTGGACGGTTCCCAAGCAGGCATCTTTGCCTTGGTATCGATGGCATGAAGCATTGGTCGTTCAGAAAGCAAGGACCAACTCATTCATTCATTCATTCATTCAGTAGCATGTCCTTTGCAGAACCTCGCTCCCATAACAACCTTCCGGAAAACCTCTCGATCATAAGCAAGATGTCCCGCGTCTGATACACCCATCTGGAGATCATCCGCCACATCCTGCACCCAGCTTCTCTTTGGCCTTCCTCTTCCTCTCTTCCCAGGCATATACCCTTCCATTATTGTTCTCTCCAAACTTTCGTGATTTCGTGGCGTTTCAAGTGACCAAAATATTTCAATTTTCTTTGTTTTATCGTCTTTAATAGCCATCCCTCCTCAATATTCAACTCTTGAAGTATGGATGCATTTGTTCTTTTCTTTACCCAAGATATTCTTAGAACTCGTCTATAACATTTATATTCAAAGGCGTTTATGCGCTGTTCAGCTTGTTTAGTAAGTGTCCATGTCTCACAGGCGTATGTTGCAATGGGAAAGATGCATGCTCTTAAAAATCTAATTTTTGTAGTTCTGTCTGTCCCACTCCATAATTTATTCATCTGCTTTAGTCTTTGAAGAGCAATGGATAGTCGCCGTTTAATTTCTTTCATTGTGTCACCGTTATTGGTAATCAATGACCCAAGATATTCAAAATTTTCCACCACCTCCAATTTTCCCCCATTAATGTATATTTCTTTCTCCATAGTAGTTTTATCTGTATGCATTATCTTTGTTTTTGTGCTATGTTAAGATATAAGTTGTGATTTTCACTATTCAATTGGGTTGAGGCTATTAGGTTTTCTATGCCATTCTGTGTTGTGGATAGTAATACTGTATCATCAGCATATCGAATCTCTGGTATGTCATGACCGCCGATATTTAGGGCATCATATAGCTCCCTGTTTATATCATCTCTTACATTTCTCATTATATTTTCGGCATACAGGTTAAACAAATAGGGTGACAGCACGCAGCCCTGACGGACTCCTTGCTTGATGTCAAACCAATCTGATGCCTCGCCATCTATTCTAACTGCTGCTTGTTGGTCTAGATAGAGCATTTTTATGAGTTGTACTACATGTGATGGAAAGCCCATATTCCTCATGATTTCCCAAAGTTTCTGATGTTGTACACAGTCAAATGCCTTTGAATAATCCACAAAACATGAGAATAGGTTTACATTAAATTCTCTGCACTTCTCTATTATTAAACGCATGTTGACTATGTGATCTCTTGTTCCTCTTCCTTGTCTAAATCCAGCTTGAACTACGTTAATCTCTTCTTCCATTTTCTTACGAAGTCTTGCCATTATGACTTTTAGTAGAATTTTACTTGCATGACTGATCAGGGCAACAGTTCTATAGTTGGTGCATAATTTCAGGTTGCCCTTTTTTGGTATTGGAATGAAGATAGTTCTCTTCCAATCTTTTGGCCATATACCATATTTCCATATCTTTGTACATAATGCATGATAGATTGTATGCTTTCTTCTCCTCCCGCTTTAATTAGTTCAGCTGGTATCTCATCACATCCAGGTGATTTACCATTCTTCAGGTTCTTTATAGCCCAATGCAATTTCATCTAATGAGGGTTCAGGTTCTGTCTCTGCTGTCATTGGTTCATGTATCTCATTCATATCCTCACTGTCACTCATATCATACATTCCACTGCAGTACTCCTGCCATCTTTCTAGAATGTGTCTAGATTCTGTTAAGGTATTTCCCATCTTGTCACAGATAACATTCAATTGAGGTTGAACATTTCTTGTCAATAACTTCATTTCTTTGAACATTTCATAATCTCTTCCAGTCTTATGATATTGCTCTATTCTGATACAGCAACCTTGTATATATTGATTTTTGTCCTTTCTTGTGTTCTTTCTTATTTCTCGAGTTAAAGATTTATACTTCATCCTGGTATTATCGGATTCACCTCCTTTCTGTTTCAGTTCCCTTCGTTGTTTTATTAATTCTAACGTGTCTGATGTAATCCATGGCTTAAGTTGCTTTTTCTTGGTCGGAATTAAATCTTATCAAGATATCTCTAGCTTGTACTGCCAGTTCATCAGGTGTCATTTCCTCTTGTACAGACATCAAGACCCCAAAACGATTCTTCACTTCTACGTTGTATGCATCTGGTATTTTTGTGAGATCAAAACGAAGTGGCCTTGGTCCTCGGGTAAGCTTTTTGAGTTTTAATTTCAGATCTGCTTCTAATAACTGATGATCCGTATCACAGTCTGCACATCGTAGGGTTTTTGCAGATGTTATGCTTGATCTCCATCTTCTTTGTATTAAAATATAATCTATCTGATTTTTGGTAATACTGTCTGGAGACTTCCATGTGAAGAGTCTTCTTGGATGTTGTTTAAAAAGTGTGTTGGCTATCGTTAACTCATTTTCTGTGCAAAATACAATTAATTTGTCACCTGCATCATTTCTTTTTCCTAATGCAAATTTTCCTAAAACGTGTCTCTCATTTTCAGCTCTTCCTCCACCTACTTTTGCATTAAAATCTCCCATTATTATTGCTATATCATTATGACCAATCTTATTTAATGTGTCTTGTAGTGTGTTGTAAAAATCTTAAATTTCGTCCTCCTCTGCTGTTGAAGTAGGTGCATATATCTGTATGAGAGTTGTGTTTTTTGGACGGCCTTTAAGTCTGATAGTGAGGATTCTATCACTAACTGGATTATATCCCATTAAAGATTTTGCAGTTGTCTTATCTAAACAAAATGCCACTCCACTCTGGCCTCCGACGTCTCTACCAGAATAAATGAAAATACTTACATTTTCAGTTGTAAAATGTCCCTTGCCGCTCCAGCGATGTTCACTAATTCCTAAAATTTGAATGTTTAACCTCTCAATCTCATCACGCATTACATAGTAAATGACCAACTACTGATACTAAATTACCTAGTAAATGACCAACTACTGATACTAAATTGCCTAGTAAATGACCAACTACTGATACTAAATTACTTAGTAAATGACCAACTACTGATACTAAATTACCTAGTAAATGACAAAAAGCCAATAAATGCTGGGGTTTGTGGCAACGTCATGTTAAGCATATGCAACTAATTTGACCTTGCCATTGCTCTCTGAACGGCCAAGGTCTCATATCACTGAAATCAACACAAATTGGTCTGCTTCATGTGTTTTCGGTGATCGAGTGAAATGGCGAGTCATGACCGCCCACGCTTCCCGGCATGGCACATGATTGATTGATTGATTGAGCTGTAGTCAGCTGGAGGCACAGGTTCAAATCTAGGTGTGTCGATGGCGTTCACTTTGCCCGGTGTGACCTCTGACCTGTACTGCTTTCTGTGACTTCTGTAAGTGTCAATTAATTCATGAGAATGTCTTCCCATGCTGCATCAGTGGTCTGGAGGGATCAACATCAATCTATGTTTCCGTGCTGCAGACAGGAGAAAGGTTTTCTGCTTCAAACTGCCCCGGCAGGCATCGGGCAGCTCGGCCAAACATCACTTTCTGGTGTATGCTTTCTACCCTACACACATGGTAATAGTGATCATTCTTCCACACACTGGAGACCCCACACGGCTACTGAGCATCGTGCGATACAGAAGATTGTCATGATTTGGGCATAGAGTGAGATACAGAGGTCTGCTACAGAAACTACTGGAGGGAAAGAACCACTGCACTTGGGATATTCTCCCAGGTGCTCCATCGCCTTCTCCAGTAGCCAACGAAGAGTTCCCGTGCTGATGGTATCAGTGGAATATGACTGAACGCCTCCCTGCGTTTTCCTCTATGCGTTGAGTGTTGTCGTCCCGACTCTCTGCTCATCCCGCTCATCCCACATAGGAAACCTACATCACACAAGCAGGCAAGAAGGTGGGGACAAAGACATGCTGAGTTGTAAAACATAGGAAACGTACATCATACAACAGACAAGGAGGTAGGGACAAAGACACGCTGAGTTGTAAAACATAGGAAACCTACATCATACATCAGACAAGAAGGTGGGGACAAAGACACGCTGAGTTGTAAAACATAGGAAACCTACATCATACATCAGACAAGAAGGTGGGGACAAAGACACGCTGAGTTGTAAAACATAGGAAACCTACATCATACATCAGACAAGAAGGTGGGGACAAAGACACGCTGAGTTGTAAAACATAGGAAACCTACATCATACAGCAGACAATGAGATGGGGACAAGGACACCATCCATCCATCATGTGCCATGCCGGTAAGCGTGGGCGGTCATGTTCTGCCATCTCACTCGATCACCAGAGTCGTGGATCAGCTCCGTGTTTCTGTCTCGACCATGCCACAAGGCCAAGCCATCCAGGTACTTGCTTCTAGGTCTTCTCCTTGGTCTGTTCCCCTCGATCTTACCAGTTGTCACCAAATTCTCCAATCCATTTCTTCTCATAACATGCCCAAAATATTTTGACTGTCTACGTCTAATTTCTCTAATCAATTTACGATCTTCATTTGTTTCTTGAAGGACTTGTTCATTGGTCTTTCTGGCTGTCCATGGTATTCTTTGACACGCTGAGTTATAAAACATAGGAAACCTACATCATACAGCAGACAATGAGATGGAGACAAGGACACGCTGAGTTATAAAACATAGGAAACCTACATCATACAGCAGAGAAGGAGATGGGGACAAGGACACGATGAGTTGTAAAACATAGGAAACCTACATCATACAAGCGGGCAAAGACATGCTGAGTTGAAGAGAGTTGTGGGAAATAGGAGACTGTGCAGGGTCATTGTCAGTCGTCTTCAACATTAGTCTTCGTGCTGACCGGGCGTCTAAATGAATGGACGATCGAAAGAATGAATTAATTAATTAATTAATTAATTAATTAATTAATTAATTAGTGGATGAATTATTTGTATGTTTAATTCGTTTCAGAGACATGTTGCTAAACCCACCTGGTACAGATCCACATAGTGGGTGCGCAGTCTCTGCAGACTGCCCTCAATGCTGGCGGTGATGTGCCGCCGACTCAGGCCTACATTGTTGACGTTGCGTGTCCACGCCCATGTCGCATCTACACTTGGTGCCAATAATGAACTGCTCCCGGGATTGTCTGTCGACAAACAAAGCCCCGCCAATTTCATTTCATTGAGATCTTAATATATAGTACGTCACACGAAATGGCTCACCCACAGACATACATTAACCAGCCTCAACTTCAGCTCCTCCAAGAACTCACATTCTACACGCCTGGTCTACGTGCTCTCTTTCTACAGTTTCTTCTTCTTCTGCTGCGTTCATCCAGAGTTTTTTTTCGGATGTGATTGCGTTGTGCCTGTTTACAGCAGAGCTGCGTTCTTGCGCCGTTAGGCCGACACATCCGACTTCTGCGGGCATTTGTTGACCGGGTTAACCATCCCGGATTCTACAGTTTGATCACCATGTTTCCCAAAGTAAAGTCCAGACCACGTTTGCTAATATTTATTTTAAGCTCTGTCTTTCTCCCAGATATAATTGCAACTGAATATTCCACCACATATTAACATCCAGACTACCAGAAGTGGCTTATAGAAATATTATAGTCTAATATAATCCACACATTTTACTGTATCCGACTTGCAGAATCTCAACTACTGAAGTCAGTCTGCGTAGACTTTCCTACGTGTGGAGCCATCATTGACCTACTTCCAGTGGCAGTGGCCTGCTTAGGTCAGCTCTCATCGTAGACATGTGACTGTCACCCCTGCCTCTCTTGTCAACTTAAGACTAATTTCTCTATTCCACCTCTTGTGTTGACAGGTTTATGTAGTGTATGTGTTATTTCCCTGAGAATGTAATGACTGATCTAGTAATGGCAATACTGCATTGCTTGCTTTCGTCTGTCACGACATTCTCGGAATCATACAAACCACAACTCCACTTCCTACAGTTTCTCCGCCAGATAACTCAGTGAAACCACGTTCGCGTTTATGTATAAGACCAGACACAACGGTTCAGTAGGTGGATGTATGTGGATTGGCTGCGTGTCTGATATACACACTGTGTGAACCTGTACGATGCACAGAGTAGGCGCATTCATCGCTCTCCGAGTGTGAGATAACACCGTTGCTGAATAGGCCTGGCACTGGTGAGACGAGGGTCCCTGAATCCAGGTATTCGGTTTCACTTCTGCCAGGTGAATTGGCGCTAATAATGAGAAATATAATTACTGGTCGATCACTGCCATCAAACAGGCAACCTTTATTTAGCGGAATAATAGTCACAATCACAGAAATGTTACACAGAAATTTTACATAGAAATGTTATATGGAAATGTTACATGGAAATTTTACATGGAATAGCAATGTAGGGACACTTAGGACCATATAAATAGCATGAGAAATAAATTTTGTGTGCTTGATTTGCACTCACAGAAGTAGCGACATGAAGTAGAGATTAGAGGACACACTAGACAATTCATTCATTCATTCATTCATTCATTCATTCATTCATTCATTCATTCATTCATTCAGTAGCATGTTCCTTTGCAGAACCTCGCTACCATAACAACCTTCCTGAAAACTTCTCGGTCATAAGCAACAAGATGTTCCGCGTCTGATACACCCATCTGGAGATCATCTGCCATATCCTGCACCCATCTTCTCTTTGGCCTTCCTCTTCCTCTCTTCCCAGGCATATACCCCTCCATTACTGCTCTCTCCAAACTTTCGTGACGTTTCAAGTGACCAAAATATTTAAATTTTCTTTGTTTTATCGTCTTTAGTAGCCACCCTTCTTCAATATTCAGCTCTTGAAGTATGGGTGCATTTGTTCTTTTCTTTAACCAAGATATTCTTAGACAATTCTAGACAATTAAAATGTGAAGTCTACAGTAAGTACACTGGGATTCGAACTTGCCGCCTACACAGTGACGACTGTGCGTGTGTATCTTCTTCCGCACATGACCAGCAAGTGACTTCTACACAAGCAAGTCACCGTGGCCAAGAGGTTAAGCCAACTGCCTCGCGCTCTGAAGGTTGTGGGTTCGATTCCCTGCTACGAAGTTCGGTTCACGGGTGCGGCTTTCTCGGAGACTCCTGGGGGTGTAGCTGAGGTTACGGAGTTCGTGCTTTATGCGACGAATTCGGCAGGCCGCCCGGTGGAAAGAGACGGCGCCATATGGGATAAAACCCGGTGCAATGAAGTGTCGCTTCTTGCGATTAACTCTCTAAGCATGTCTTCTTTGGACCAGGTCCACCAACCTCCTGAACCTACAACCATGGAATATGCACAAGTCTCATAACTAGCTATAGAAATACCCACTGCTTCTATGAGCGCAAATCATCACAAGACAACATTGAGCTGGACATGTCCACAATCTGCATGTCCGACAAACTTACGTCTCCAGCCACCGTCCAATGATCTCCTCGCTAGCCTTGGGCCCGTAGGCGTCGGCCGTGTCGATGAAGTTGCCTCCCCACTCCGTGTAGCGGTTGAGCAGTTTGTGGCAGATGTCTTCATTACACTGGGCAGACTTCAGGAACTGCCGACACAAAACATTGTCTTCATTCCACAGCACATTTCAGGTCCAAACCACTGGTGCAGTATAAACATTAATATAAATGGAGCATCGTTGAAACAAGTTACAGCGTTCACGTACATGGGCAGTGTGGTCACAGAGGATGGAAGACTAGATGGAGAAATAGAAACTAGAATACAGAAAGCAAACAAAATCAACTATCAAATAGCACCTTGTCTAAAACATTCAAATAGCAACATGCATACAAAAAGAAACTGATAGACGTTGTATTGCGAATGCCAGACATGGACAGTCCCAGAAACACACGAATCACATCATGTGAGATGAGATGTATAAGAAACGTAGCTAGATACATGAGAAGTTATAGAGAGATAAATGAGAAACTAATAACAAGTGTAGGGATAACACCGATCACTGACTGTATAGAACTCCAAAGAATTAAATGGTTCGGACATGTAGCTAGAATGGAACAAGATCAACTAGCGGCTAGAGCGTTCTACGTGAGAAGATCGGGATACAAGGTGAGAGGACGAAGAGTTGGCTAAGGTGGAGTAAAGGAGACACTTTCTTTTCCATTTTTTTTTTTTTTTTTTATATCCTGTTTGCAGGACATCGCTGTCAACACCAGCACTGCTGTTGTTGATGTCTTGGGAAATTCACCTTCAGTAGTGTGCCATTGTTTTCTGAACGACCGGCTCCCATACCAACACGTTAAAACCCAGTGCGGCACAGTCTGCTTCCAAATCGGTCACAGCTGTGTTTCGAATACAGGTAAGCGGAATTACGAACCGCGCCCTTAACGTCTTTGCCGCGGAGACTGGCAAAGGGGAAACTGGAGAAATCAAATATAACGTGAGCACAAGTAGCAAGAAAAGTGGACAACAGAAAATGACACAAGTCTCCTCTCTGCCACGCTTCACGCACAAACAGTAGAGCAGAGGGAGAACAAGAATGATGGACACTCACATAGAACATCCATGAATTAGCCTGTGTCTCCTCTCTGCCACGCTTCACGCACAAACAGTAGGGCAGAGGGAGAACAAGAATGATGGACACTCACATAGAACATCCATGAATTAGCCTGTGTCTCCTCTCTGCCACGCTTCACGCACAAACAGTAGAGCAGAGGGAGAACAAGAATGATGGACACTCACATAGAACATCCATGAATTAGCCTGTGTCTCCTCTCTGCCACGCTTCACGCACAAACAGTATGGCAGAGGGAGAACAAGAATGATGGACACTCACATAGAACATCCATGAATTAGCCTGTGTCTCCTCTCTGCCACGCTTCACGCACAAACAGTAGAGCAGAGGGAGAACAAGAATGATGGACACTCACATAGAACATCCATGAATTAGCCTGTGTCTCCTCTCTGCCACGCTTCACGCACAAACAGTAGAGCAGAGGGAGAACAAGAATGATGGACACTCACATAGAACATCCATGAATTAGCCTGTGTCTCCTCTCTGCCACGCTTCACGCACAAACAGTAGAGCAGAGGGAGAACAAGAATGATGGACACTCACATAGAACACCCATGAATTAGCCTGTGTCTCCTCTCTGCCACGCTTCACGCACAAACAGTAGAGCAGAGGGAGAACAAGAATGATGGACACTTACATAGAACATCCATGAATTAGCCTGTGTCTCCTCTCTGCCACGCTTCACGCACAAACAGTAGAGCAGAGGGAGAACAAGAATGATGGACACTCACATAGAACATCCATGAATTATCCTGTGTCTCCTCTCTGCCACGCTTCACGCACAAACAGTAGAGCAGAGGGAGACAAGAATGATGGACACTCACATAGAACATCCATGAATTAGCCTTGTCTCCTCTCTGCCACGCTTCACGCACAAACAGTAGAGCAGAGGGAGAACAAGAATGATGGACACTCACATAGAACATCCATGAATTATCCTGTGTCTCCTCTCTGCCACGCTTCAATCACAAACAGTAGAGCAGAGGAAGAACAAGAATGATGGACACTCACATAGAACATCCATGAATTAGCCTGTGTCTCCTCTCTGCCACGCTTCACGCACAAACAGTAGAGCAGAGGGAGAACAAGAATGATGGACACTCACATAGAACATCCATGAATTAGCCTGTGTCTCCTCTCTGCCACGCTTCACGCACAAACAGTAGAGCAGAGGGAGACAGAATGATGGACACTCACATAGAACATCCATGAATTAGCCTGTGTCCTCCTCTCTGCCACGCTTCACGCACATACAAGTAGAGCAGAGGGAGAACAAGAATGATGGACACTCACATAGAACATCCATGAATTAGCCTGTGTCTCCTCTCTGCCACGCTTCACGCACAAACAGTAGAGCAGAGAGGAGAACAAGAATGATGGACACTCACATAGAACATCCATGAATTAGCCTGTGTCTCCTCTCTGCCACGCTTCACGCACAAACATTAGAGCAGAGGAGAACAAGAATGATGGACACCACATAGAACATCCATGAATTATCCTGTGGTCTCCTCTCTGCCACGCTTCACGCACAAACAGTAGAGCAGAGGGAGAACAAGAATGATGGACACTCACATAGAACATCCATGAATTAGCCTGTGTCTCCTCTCTGCCACGCTTCACGCACAACAGTAGAGCAGAGGGAGAACAAGAATGATGGACACTCACATAGAACATCCATGAATTAGCCTGTGTCTCCTCTCTGCCACGCTTCACGCACAAACAGTAGAGCAGAGGGAGAACAAGAATGATGGACACTCACATAGAACATCCATGAATTAGCCTGTGTCTCCTCTCTGCCACGCTTCACGCACAAACAGTAGAGCAGAGGAGAACAAGAATGATGGACACTCAATAGAACATCCATGAATTACCTGTGTCTCCTCTCTGCCACGCTTCACGCACAAACAGTAGAGCAGAGGGAGAACAAGAATGATGGACACTCACATAGAACATCCATGAATTATCCTGTGTCTCCTCTCTGCCACGCTTCACGCACAAACAGTAGAGCAGAGGGAGAACAAGAATGATGGACACTCACATAGAACATCCATGAATTATCCTGTGTCTCCTCTCTGCCACGCTTCACGCACAAACAGTAGAGCAGAGGGAGAACAAGAATGATGGACACTCACATAGAACATCCATGAATTAGCCTGTGTCTCCTCTCTGCCACGCTTCACGCACAAACAGTAGAGCAGAGGGGAGAAAAGAATGATGGACACTCACATAGAACATCCATGAATTAGCCTGTGTCTCCTCTCTGCCACGCTTCACGCACAAACAGTAGAGCAGAGGGAGAACAAGAATGATGGGACACTCACATAGAACATCCATGAATTAGCCTGTGTCTCCTCTCTGCCACGCTTCACGCACAAACAGTAGAGCAGAGGGAGAACAAGAATGATGGACACTCACATAGAACATCCTGAATTAGCCTGTGTCTCCTCTCTGCCACGCTTCACGCACAAACAGTAGAGCAGAGGGAGAACAAGAATGATGGACACTCACATAGAACATCCATGAATTAGCCTGTGTCTCCTCTCTGCCACGCTTCACGCACAAACAGTAGAGCAGAGGGAGAACAAGAATGATGGACACTCACATAGACATCCATGAATTAGCCTGTGTCTCCTCTCTGCCACGCTTCACGCACAAACAGTAGAGTCAGAAGGTGAGAAACACGAATGAGGGACACTCACATAGAACATCCATGAATTTAGCCTGTGTCTCCTCTCTGCCACGCTTCACGCATCAAACAGTAGAGCAGAGGGAGAACAAGAAGATGGACACTCACATAGAAACATCCATGAATTATCCTGTGTCTCCTCTCTGCCACGCTTCACGACACCAAACAGTAGAGCAGAGGAAGAACAGAATGATGGACACTCACATAGAACATCCATGAATTAGCCTGTGTCTCCCTCTTCTGCCACGCTTCACGCACAAACAGTAGAGCAAGAGGGAGAAACAGAACTGATGGACACTCCATAGAACATCCATGAATTAGCCTGTGTCTCTCTCTCTGCCAGCTTCACGAACAAACAGTAGGCAGAGGGAAGAACAAGAATGATGGACACCACATATAACATCCATGAA
>JACEFZ010000723.1:32500-177500 GCA_014155875.1 Cepaea nemoralis
GTACCGGACTTATGTTTCCATTTTCCATGGGGATTAGCTTTTCATATTACCAGTGTCCCCCGCCATCAGGCGAATCCACTGGAGTAAATCTGAGATACTGTGTAATCTATGGCTCTAAGTCAAGGACAAGAAGTCAATATGTAAGGCCAACTGACTGAGGTGAGGAACGAACCCACTATCCCACAACCAGAAGAGAAAATTGATCATAAAGTAGGTCAATTCTAGACAATCAAAAGAGGTGTCTGACAGAGATGTCTAATGTCTTATGCCAAGAGGCAGTGGTCGACCGCACGCAGATGGACACAGGACATCGCAGACAGCTTTAGCACGAGGCAGGAGACATAGCCAGAGATCGAGAGACTTTTCGTCTGGTCGTAAGGACAGCCACGTTCAGTAAATAGCCTGCTACATGATGATCATGAGAAATGTAAAAGACTTTTGAAGAATCACGTTCGGAGGGCATAACGTCAACGCCCCGTCCAATATGGTGGATAAGATGATGAGCTCTAGAGTTTGTTTTTTGGTTAATTTTGTGACGGCTACGTGTTTTGCTCATTTTGGACTGGTAGTCCATGGTTCCCTCAGCCAGCTGCTGAGTTAAGTGCATGGAGTGAAACTATGAGCTGTGGATTTCACGTGGAATGCTTTTACATCTGTCCCCGGTTGTTTGTATTGTGAACTGCATGTTCGGAAAACTGGCGACTAGCTGGTTTTGCCATATGCAGTAATGCCTGTGCAATGCTGGTTTTATAGTGACAGTCGCTGATATCGACGATGAACTGTAATTTTAGTGGCTGATTGTTGTGTTGGCATTCTGGCAGCGGCCTTATGTATGTACTTACCTGTGCATGTTGTTGGTTTGTTCCACTTTTTACATGGGACAGTGAGGAGCATTTTGTGTGATATTCACTCTCACGGGAACGGAGCATTATATGGTGACCCTTTGCTCTGAAGTTGGATCCGCGACTAACGACTAACGACTAACTAACATCAATAATACAACATATGCAGACGACACAGTACTGACTGCAGACAATGAAGAGGGTCTGCTACATTTACTAAATGCTGTACCTGTTCACAACGAGCACCTACGTTGATAATTACAATGAGAGAAAACAGAGTTCATGGTAGTCTCCGAGAAGAAAACAATGCAACATCCAACTGCACAAGCGTTGTTAAACAGGCGAAACTTAACAACTATCTTCAAACAGTCAGAACATCTGACGGAAGATACCTTGCAGATATTAGAACAAGAATTGCCATGACAAAAGTAATCTTTTGCAAGATAGACAATATAGTCACGAATATAAATTTGTAGTGAGAGCAAATGAGAATGAAAGTGCCATATATGACATAATACTATTGCATGTGAAACATGCACATTAAGCAGAGAAGCTGAGAAACATCTAATGGTAGTGGAGATCTGGTGTCTGAGGACATTGCAAGAAATACCATGGACGGGCATAAACACGAGCGAGGCAGTGCAGATGAAAACAGTAAACTGATTAGAGAAATGTACACTGTCCGACAGTCAGGATTTTTATAGCGTGTTGTGAAGAGTAATAAACCTGAACATTGATGATAACTGGCAAGCCTGATGGAATAAGAGCAAAGGAGAGACACATACATACATGTATCGATGGTTTAGCCACCTGACATTGTCGGGACCAGAACACTCAGCTGATCCATGACTCTGGTGATCCCTTGAGACGGTGAATCTCATGTCACATGAAGATGATGATGATAAATGATATGAAGATTCTCACATTGATGTCAGTGTCCGAACTCTAAATGTAGCACTATCACATTAGCTGCACGTCTTTTACACCATCTCACAATGTCACAATATCACAATAGCACGATGTCATAATGTCACATTGTCATGATCTCACAATGTCACAATATCACAATAGCACGATGTCATAATGTCACATTGTCATGATCTCACAATGTAGTCACATCTTCGCAGACCCCATATAATTCCTCACTTGTCTAATTGTCCATTATTCGCATCCGTACACCAGGATCGGCTCAGTATAGCTCTTCAGAGCTGTTTCCCTCACCTCATTTGATAGAGATACATGGCAGAGAATATTCTTCATCTTGTGAAATGTCGCCTTTGTTTGGACTATTCTGTGAAATGTCGCCTTTGTTTGGACTATTCTGTGAAATGTCGCCTTTGTTTGGACTATTCTGTGAAATGTCGCCTTTGCTTTGACTATTCTGTGAAATGTCGCCTTTGTTTTGGGCTATTCTGTGAAATGTCGCCTTTGTTTTGGGCTATTCAGCAAGTAACTTCCTAACGAAAGCATGTGTAGCTCTGCAGTAAAAAGGCTGACTTACCCAAACCCCGTGAGACAATATTGCTGCTGCAGTGCTGTCCAGCTGTTGTGTTTTTAACGTCGATTCACTTACACACACAGACAGAGAGTTGCTTGTAGGATTAAATGGCTCGATAAACTTGTTCACTTTGTAGAGTGGTCGCTTTGAGGAAATGCCACTAAAATAAATATCAAACTGTAGAACTTAAACAAAACAATACACGGAATAGTAACAATCACAACACACCTTGTAACATGTATTACAATGTATTATGCATTGATACTTTGTTGCAGCTACTCAGACGATTGTCATCATCATGTGCCCAAGCAACGTGTTGGCGTTCATGGCTCTCCACAGATCTCGGCCCTTGGTGGTTTAGATCAACTCTGCTGATGGTATTTATCCATGCCACCATCTCAGTCCATCCAGCATCCATGTCTCTCCACAGATTTCGGTCATTGGTGATTTGGGATCAATTTTGCTGAAGGTATTCATCCATGCCACCGTCTCAGTTCACCCAGCATTACTTCTCTTGTTCTGTCTCCGAGTCTTTCCCAGTGATCTGTCCAGTCGACACGACGTTCTTCCTTGCTACGCTTTTCACTACACGATCCGAGAATGTTGTTTGTCACTTTCATATTGTTGTAATTATTGTTTTGTTTGTCACTTTCTTATTGTTTTAAGTATTGTTCTGCTTTCAATAGATATTCTTAACCTCCCTCAGAAATTGTTGTTAGTTACTCTTAACATTCCAAAGTATTCGCAACATCCGTCTCTGGAATCACATCTCTGTTGCTTCCAGTCGGTCCTTGATTTGTTCATTTGTATTCCAAGATCCACTGCCATACAGCAAGACGTGCTATATAGCATTTCAGTACTCTGTTTCTGACATTCAGTAATAGTGATTTATTGCATAAGATACTTTTCATTTTCTGGACAACGGCTTTTAATTGACCTATTCTGCTCTTAATCTCTGTCGCACATCTTCCATGTGATGTTTTAATTGTCTATAGGTATTTATATTTATTCCGCCTGGTTTAGCTTGGTGCCTTCTACTGTTATCTCACATTTTGGTGTTCTTTTTGTTTTCTTCTTGATATCAGTCTTTTCCCAATCGCCTGGTTTAGAGCCAAAGCTGTTGGTCGTGACCGTCCAGTTATTACAGCCGAAAGATAGTGTACCTAGGCTGGCTATTTGTAAACTGAGATTGTCTGCAATCTATTTTCTGCTATGCGTCTGTGATGTGATCAGGACCATCCCACTTTGTAGGTCTGTGATGCGTTCAGACCACTACTGTTGCTGATATATGATTTATTACTGCTATTGCTGGGGGGCTGCGTGGTTTCGAGGTATGGTGTCCGCCTCGAGTGCTGGAGGTCCCGGGTTCAAGCCCCGGTGAGGACCGGAATTTATTTTACGTGGACTTCTAGTAATTCCCCCTGGTCTCTGGGTAGTGAGATCGGGCGCCCGTCTGCATTGTTGCGTACGTAAAAAATCCCTTGGCAGTTGGAAATCGAAAAAGAGTAGCCTAACGGCGCTGCCCGGGCAAAATTTCGAGCTAAAAATCTACCCAAAGTATTTCAGGATCCTCGCCGGTGCTACAGAGTTCGTGCACTAAGCTGAGCTTCTCCAGACTCAGGTTTGAGTTAGGAGGAGAACGGAGCACTTATGGGTTACACCCGTGTGCCGTGATGTTGATCCATCGACTAAACTAAACTGCTATTGCTGATATATGATGTATTACTGCTGTTGCTGATATATGATGTATTACTGCTATTGCTGATATATGATGTATTACTGCTATTGCTGATATATGATGTATTACTGCTGTTGCTGATATATGATGTATTACTGCTATTGCTGATATATGATTTATTACTGCTATTGCTGATATATGATGTATTACTGCTATTGCTGATATATGATTTATTACTGCTATTGCTGATATATGATGTATTACTGCTATTGCTGATATATGATTTATTACTGCTGTTGCTGATATATGATTTATTACTGCTATTGCTGATATATGATGTATTACTGCTGTTGCTGATATATGATGTATTACTGCTATTGCTGATATATGATTTATTACTGCTATTGCTGATATATGATGTATTACTGCTATTGCTGATATATGATGTATTACTGCTGTTGCTCGATATATGATTTATTACTGCTGATTGCTGATATAATGATGTATTACTGCTGTTGCTGATATATGATTTATTACTGCTGTTGCTGATATATGATGTATTACTGCTGTTGCTGATATATGATTTTATACTGCTGTTTGCTGATATATGATGTATTACTGCTGTTGCTGATATATGATGTATTACTGCTGTTGCTGATATATGATGTATTACTGCTGTTTGCTGATATATGATGTATTACTGCTGTTGCTGATATATGATTTATTACTGCTGTTGCTGATATATGATGTATTACTGCTGTTGCTGATATATGATTTATTACTGCTGTTGCTGATATATGATGTATTACTGCTGTTGCTGATATATGATTTATTACTGCTGTTGCTGATATATGATGTATTACTGCTGTTGCTGATATATGATTTATTACTGCTATTGCTGATATATGATGTATTACTGCTATTGCTGATATATGATGTATTACTGCTGTTGCTGATATATGATTTATTACTGCTGTTGCTGATATATGATTTATTACTGCTGTTGCTGATATATGATGTATTACTGCTATTGCTGATATATGATGTATTACTGCTGTTGCTGATATATGATGTATTACTGCTATTGCTGATATATGATGTATTACTGCTATTGCTGATATATGATGTATTACTGCTATTGCTGATATATGATGTATTACTGCTGTTGCTGATATATGATGTATTACTGCTATTGCTGATATATGATGTATTACTGCTATTGCTGATATATGATGTTATTACTGCTATTGCTGATATATGATGTATTACTGCTGTTGCCTGATATATGATGTATTACTGCTGTTGCTGATATATGATGTATTACTGCTATTGCTGATATATGATGTATTACTGCTGTTGCTGATATATGATGTATTACTGCTATTGCTGATATATGATGTATTACTGCTATTGCTGATATATGATGTATTACTGCTGTTGCTGATATATGATGTATTACTGCTGTTGCTGATATATGATGTATTACTGCTGTTGCTGATATATGATTTATTACTGCTGTTGCTGATATATGATGTATTACTGCTGTTGCTGATATATGATTTATTACTGCTGTTGCTGCTATATGATGTATTACTGCTGTTGCTGATATAGATGTATACTGCTATTGCTGATATATGATGTATTACTGCTATTGCTGATATATGATGTATTACTGCTGTTGCTGATATATGATTTATTACTGCTGTTGCTGATAATGATGTATTACTGCTATTGCTGATATATGATGTATTACTGCTGTTGCTGATAATGATTATTACTGCTGTTGCTGATTTTATGATTATTACTGCTGTTGCTGATATATGATTTATTACTGCTGTTGCTGATATATGATTTATTACTGCTATTGCTGATATATGATGTATTACTGCTGTTGCTGATATATGATTTATTACTGCTGTTGCTGATATATGATGTATTACTGCTGTTGCTGATATATGATGTATTACTGCTGTTGCTGATATATGATGTATTACTGCTGTTGCTGATATATGATGTATTACTGCTGTTTGCTGATATATGATGTATTACTGCTATTGCTGATATATGATGTATTTCTGCTGTTGCTGATATATGATGTATTACTGCTATTGCTGATATATGATTTATTACTGCTGTTGCTGATATATGATTTATTACTGCTGTTGCTGATATATGATTTATTACTGCTGTTGCTGATATATGATGTATTACTGCTGTTGCTGATATATGATTTATTACTGCTGTTGCTGATATATGATTTATTACTGCTGTTGCTGATATATGATTTATTACTGCTGTTGCTGATATATGATGTATTACTGCTATTGCTGATATATGATGTATTACTGCTATTGCTGATATATGATGTATTACTGCTATTGCTGATATATGATGTATTACTGCTATTGCTGATATATGATGTATTACTGCTGTTGCTGATATATGATGTATTACTGCTGTTGCTGATATATGATTTATTACTGCTGTTGCTGATATATGATGTATTACTGCTGTTGCTGATATATGATGTATTACTGCTGTTGCTGATATATGATGTATTACTGCTGTTGCTGATATATGATGTATTACTGCTGTTGCTGATATATGATTTATTACTGCTGTTGCTGATATATGATGTATTACTGCTGTTGCTGATATATGATGTATTACTGCTATTGCTGATATATGATGTATTACTGCTATTGCTGATATATGATGTATTACTGCTATTGCTGATATATGATGTATTACTGCTATTGCTGATATATGATTTATTACTGCTATGCTGATATATGATGTATTACTGCTATGCTGATTATGATGTATTACTGCTATTGCTGATATATGATGTATTACTGCTATTGCTGATATATGATGTATTACTGCTATTGCTGATATATGATGTATTACTGCTATTGCTGATATAGATGTATTACTTGCTATTGCTGATATATGATTTATTACTGCTGATGCTGATATATGATGTATTACTGCTGTTGCTGATATATGATTGTATTACTGCTATTGCTGATATATGATGTATTACTGCTGTTGCTGATATATGATTTATTACTGCTATTGCTGATATATGATGTATTACTGCTGTTTGCTGATATATGATTTATTACTGCTATTGCTGATATATGATGTATTACTGCTGTTGCTGATATATGATGTATTACTGCTGTTGCTGATATATGATTTATTACTGCTATTGCTGGATATATGATTTATTACTGCTGTTGCTGATATATGATGTATTACTGCTGTTGCTGATATATGATTTTTATTACTGCTGTTGCTGATATATGATGTATTACTGCTGTTGCTGATATATGATGTATTACTGCTGTTGCTGATATATGATGTATTACTGCTGTTGCTGATATATGATTTATTACTGCTGTTGCTGATATATGATTTATTACTGCTATTGCTGATATATGATGTATTACTGCTGTTGCTGATATATGATGTATTACTGCTATTGCTGATATATGATGTATTACTGCTGTTGCTGATATATGATGTATTACTGCTATTGCTGATATATGATGTATTACTGCTGTTGCTGATATATGATGTATTACTGCTATTGCTGATATATGATGTATTACTGCTGTTGCTGATATATGATGTATTACTGCTATTGCTGATATATGATTTATTACTGCTATTGCTGATATATGATGTATTACTGCTATGCTGATATATGATGATTACTGCTATTGCTGATATATGATTATTACTGCTGTTGCTGATATATGATGTATTACTGCTATTGCTGATATATGATGTATACTGCTATTGCTGAATAGGATGTATTACTGCTATGCTGATATATGATGTATTACTGCTATTGCTGATATATGATTTATTACTGCTATTGCTGATATATGATGTATTACTGCTGTTGCTGATATATGATGTATTACTGCTATTGCTGATATATGATTTATTTTACTGCTGTTGCTGATATATGATTTATTACTGCTGTTGCTGATATATGATGTATTACTGCTAGTTGCTGATGATACTGAGTATTACTGCTGTTGCTGATATATGATGTATTACTGCTATTGCTGATATATGATTGTATTACTGCTATTGCTGATATATGATGTATTACTGCTGATTGCTGATATATGATTTATTACTGCTGTTGCTGATATATGATTTATTACTGCTTATTGGCTGATATTGATGTATACTGCTATTGCTGATATATGATGTATTACTGCTATTGCTGATATATGATGTATTACTGCTGTTGCTGATATATGATTATTACTGCTGTTGCTGATATAGTGATTATTACTGCTATTGCTGATATATGATGTATTACTGCTGATTGCTGATATATGATGTATTACTGCTGTTGCTGATATATGATGTATTACTGCTGTTGCTGATATATGATGTATTACTGCTGTTGCTGATATATTGATTTATTACTGCTGTTGCTGATATATGATGTTATTACTGCTATTGCTGATATATGATGTATTACTGCTGTTGCTGATATATGATGTATTACTGCTGTATGCTGATATATGATGTATTACTGCTATTGCTGATATATGATGTATTACTGCTATGCTGATATATGATGTATTATGCTATTGCTGTATATGATGTATTACTGCTATTGCTGATATATGATGTATTACTGCTATTGCTGATATATGATGTATTACTGCTGTTGCTGATATATGATTTATTACTGCTATTGCTGATATATGATGTATTACTGCTATTGCTGATATATGATGTATTACTGCTGTTGCTGATATATGATGTATTACTGCTATTGCTGATATATGATGTATTACTGCTGTTGCTGATATATGGATTTATTACTGCTATTGCTGATATATGATGTATTACTGCTATTGCTGATATATGATGTATTACTGCTATTGCTGATATATGATGTATTACTGCTGTTGCTGATATATGATTTATTACTGCTGTTGCTGATATATGATGTATTACTGCTGTTGCTGATATATGATGTATTACTGCTGTTGCTGATATATGATGTATTACTGCTGTTGCTGATATATGATTTATTACTGCTATTGCTGATATATGATGTATTACTGCTATTGCTGATATATGATTTATTACTGCTGTTGCTGATATATGATGTATTACTGCTGTTGCTGATATATGATTTATTACTGCTATTGCTGATATATGATTTATTACTGCTGTTGCTGATATATGATTTATTACTGCTGTTGCTGATATATGATGTATTACTGCTGTTGCTGATATATGATGTATTACTGCTGTTGCTGATATATGATTTATTACTGCTGTTGCTGATATATGATTTATTACTGCTATTGCTGATATATGATTTATTACTGCTGTTGCTGATATATGATGTATTACTGCTGTTGCTGATATATGATTTATTACTGCTATTGCTGATATATGATGTATTACTGCTATTGCTGATATATGATGTATTACTGCTATTGCTGATATATGATGTATTACTGCTGTTGCTGATATATGATGTATTACTGCTGTTGCTGATATATGATGTATTACTGCTGTTGCTGATATATGATGTATTACTGCTATTGCTGATATATGATTTATTACTGCTGTTGCTGATATATGATTTATTACTGCTATTGCTGATATATGATTTATTACTGCTGTTGCTGATATATGATTTATTACTGCTATTGCTGATATATGATGTATTACTGCTGTTGCTGATATATGATTTATTACTGCTATTGCTGATATATGATTTATTACTCAGCTGTTTAAACTGTGTGCATATATCTTTCCATCTTGCTTGATTTCTCGTCACTAGGATGTCAGCTCTCGGCACCTCCTCCCCTGCTTCTATGTCCCAGAAATGTCATCTATCCCCACACAACGAAGGGAAACGCCCTGCCAACGATGATCGCCAACTACTCAGATATAGACCCCCATGATTTACTACCAACATTTTGTGTCACTACTCAGTTTTCCGATCAGAATTGATGTACAATGACATTATTTTTAACATCGGATTCTTATATACAAACATGGATAGGTATGCACAAAAATCAACTGGTCGAAAGTTGCACGAACGAAACACGAGCAGAAACCTGCAACAAACACGCGATCACCAGCGACTGATATTAAACTCTCCTGTTTACAGAACTGGGAATTTTGTCAACACAAGAAATTCACGCGGAAAAACATAATAAATGTATCAATTTCCCGTAAACTGAATAAACACATACATTTCCTTGTTCATGCATGCTTTACTTCAGGCACAAGAACACAATTCTATAAATATATCAAGGTTTACTGCAAGACAACATGAAAACTAACGAGATGCGAATATTAGATGTTACGGCCAAACTGAACAGCCAGCTTGTCAAATATTAAACGTTTAAACAACAGAAACCCGGCCACCCGACTACCCGCTCCAACGTTTGGTATTGACGTGCAGCGTCGGGTGTAAGATCGTGCTGTTATAGAAGTGCAGCGTCGGGTGTAAGATCGTGCTGTTATAGAAGTGCAGCGTCGGGTGTAAGATCGTGCTGTTATAGAAGTGCAGCGTCGGGTGTAAGATCGTGCTGTTATAGAAGTGCAGCGTCGGGTGTAAGATCGTCCTGTTATAGAAGTGCAGCGTCGGGTGTAAGATCGTGCTGTTATTGAAGTGCGGCGTCGGGTGTAAGATCGTGCTGTTATATAAGTGCAGCGTCGGGTGTAAGATCATGCTGTTATAGAAGTGCAGCGTCGGGTGTAAGATCGTGCTGTTATAGAAGTGCAGCGTCGGGTGTAAGATCGTGCTGTTATAGAAGTGCAGCGTCGGGTGTAAGATCGTGCTGTTATAGAAGTGCAGCGTCGGGTGTAAGATCGTGCTGTTATAGAAGTGCAGCGTCGGGTGTAAGATCGTCCTGTTATAGAAGTGCAGCGTCGGGTGTAAGATCGTGATGTTATTGAAGTGCGGCGTCGGGTGTAAGATCGTGCTGTTATAGAAGTGCAGCGTCGGGTGTAAGATCGTGCTGTTATAGAAGTGCAGCGTCGGGTGTAAGATCGTCCTGTTATAGAAGTGCAGCGTCGGGTGTAAGATCGTGCTGTTATAGAAGTGCAGCGTCGGGTGTAAGATCGTGCTGTTATAGAAGTGCAGCGTCGGGTGTAAGATCGTGCTGTTATAGAAGTGCAGCGTCGGGTGTAAGATCGTGCTGTTATAGAAGTGCAGCGTCGGGTGTAAGATCATGCTGTTATAGAAGTGCACTGAAGTTGTTCTTCACATCAGCACAGACATTACATATCACTTCTACCTTCATATCAGATGTCACGCGATGCATCACATATCACACGATACATAACATATCACATGATACATCACGTATCACATTATACAACACATAACGCACGGTACATATCACACGATACATCACATATCACACGATACATCACATAACGTACGGTACATATCACACGATAAATCACATATCACATGATAAATCGCATAACACACGATACAATGCATAACACACGATACATCACATATCACACGATAAATCACATATCACATAATAAATCATATAACACACGATACATCACATATCAAACGACACATCACATATCACACGATAATCACATATCACACGATAAATCACAAATCGCACGATATATCACATGATAAATCACATAAAACACGATACATTACATATCAAACGACACATCACATATCATACGATAATCACATATCACACGATACATCACATATCACACGATACATCATATATCACACAATACATCACACAATACACGATACATCACATATCACGCGATACATCACATATCACACGATACATCACATGATAAATCACATAAAACACGATACATCACATATCACATGATACATCACAGTTAACTTGATCAGGCGCTGTACTCCACGATACCCAGCTGCGGCTAACCTGAGGACACATTCATCACGTATGAGCCTCACTGAGTCTCACAGCACTCGGAGTCCGCCCAGGATTGGGCAAATATGGAGGAACTAGGTCAGGAATACGTACAAATAGCACCGTGAGAAATCCGAGGGGGTGTTCAATAGACACTTGCCATGTTCAGGTGTTAGATCAGCGGCAATTCTTGTGTGACCAGGGGTTTCTTTAACTCGTTCTGGCCCAGGCTGCTGTTACTGAACATCATTTACAACAAACTCTTTGCACTCACAATAATGCAGTGTGTATCATAATCATCATGTGCCCTGTCGACTAGAATAGGCCTTCCTTCCTGTCACTCCACAGCCCTAGTTGTTCTGGGTCTAATATGTTTATGATGAAGGTATTGCAATGTTAATGAATACAGAGATTCTTATCACATCACAAACAGAACACAAGATTTCAGGGTCACAATTACAACAGACGATAGCATTGACTTCGTTGTGTCACATTTTACATCTGACATCAGTGTCGTGGTATAAGATTGTAGTCAGTGTCGTGGTATAAGATTGTAGTCAGTGTCCTGGTATATGATTGTAGTCAGTGTCGTGGTATATGATTGTAGTCAGTGTCGTGGTATATGATTGTAGTCAGTGTCCTGGTATATGATTGTAGTCAGTGTCGTGGTATATGATTGTAGTCAGTGTCGTGGTATATGATTGTAGTCAGTGTCCTGGTATATAATTGTAGTCAGTGTGGTGTAAGATTGTAGTCAGTGTCGTGGTGTAAGATTGTAGTCAGTGTCGTGGTGTAAGATTGTAGTCAGTGTCGTGGTATATGATTGTAGTCAGTGTCGTGGTATATGATTGCAGTCAGTGTCCTGGTATATAATTGTAGTCAGTGTCCTGGTATATGATTGTAGTCAGTGTCCTGGTATATGATTGTAGTCAGTGTCGTGGTATTATATTGTAGTCAGTGTCGTGGTATATGATTGTAGTCAGTGTCGTGGTATATGATTGTAGTCACTTTCGTGGTATATGATTGTAGTCAGTGTCGTGGTATATGATTGTAGTCACTTTCGTGGTATATGATTGTTGTCAGTGTCGTGGTATATGATTGTAGTCACTTTCGTGGTATATGATTGTAGTCCGTGTCGTAGGTATATGATTGTAGTCATTGTCGTGGTATATGATTGTAGTCAGTTTCGTGGTATATGATTGTAGTTAGTGTCGTGGTATATGATTGTAGTCAATTTCGTGGTATATGATTGTAGTCAGTTTCATGGTATATGATTGTAGTCAGTGTCGTGGTGTATGATTGTAGTCAGTGTCCGTGGTGTATGATTGTAGTCAGTGTCGTGGTATATGATTGTAGTCAGTTTCGTGGTATATGATTGTAGTCATTGTCGTGGTGTATGATTGTAGTCAGTGTCGTGGTGTATGATTGTAGTCAGTGTCGTGGTATATGATTGTAGTCAGTGTCGTGGTATATGATTGTAGTCAGTGTCGTGG
The DNA here is from genome assembly GCA_014155875.1 of Cepaea nemoralis. NCBI lineage: Eukaryota > Metazoa > Mollusca > Gastropoda > Stylommatophora > Helicidae > Cepaea > Cepaea nemoralis. Next base: position 45,946 of record JACEFZ010000723.1, read on the forward strand.
TATATGATTGTAGTCAGTGTCGTGGTGTAAGATTGTAGTCAGTGTCGTGGTGTAAGATTGTAGTCAGTGTCGTGGTATATGATTGTAGTCAGTGTCGTGGTGTAAGATTGTAGTAAGTGTCGTGGTATATGATTGTAGTCAGTGTCGTGGTGTATGATTGTAGTCAGTGTCGTGGTGTATGATTGTAGTCAGTGTCGTGGTATATGATTGTAGTCAGTGTCGTAGGTATATGATTGTAGTCAGTGTCGTGGTATATGATTGTAGTCAGTGTCGTGGTATATGATTGTAGTCAGTGTCGTGGTATATTATTGTAGTCACTTTCGTGGTATATGATTGTAGTCAGTGTCGTGGTATATGATTGTAGTCAGTGTCGTGGTATATGATTGTAGTCAGTGTCGAGGTATACAATTGTAGTCACTTTCGTGGTATATGATTGTAGTCAGTGTCGTAGGTATATGATTGTAGTCAGTGTCGTGGTATATCATTGTAGTCAGTGTCGTGGTATATGATTGTAGTCACTTTCGTGGTATATGATTGTAGTCAGTGTCGTGGTATATGATTGTAGTCAGTGTTGTGGTATATGATTGTAGTCAGTATCGTGGTATTAGATTGTAGTCAGTGTCGTAGGTATATAATTGTAGTCAGTGTCGTGGTATATGATTGTAGTCAGTGTCATGGTATATGATTGTAGTCACTTTCGTGGTATATGATTGTAGTCAGTGTCGTGGTATATGATTGTAGTCAGTGTCGTGGTATATGATTGTAGTCAGTATCGTGGTATTAGATTGTAGTCAGTGTCGTAGGTATATAATTGTAGTCAGTGTCGTAGGTATATGATTGTAGTCAGTGTCGTGGTATATGATTGTAGTCAGTGTCGTGGTATTATATTGTAGTCAGTGTCGTGGTATATGATTGTAGTCAGTGTCGTGGTATATGATTGTAGTCACTTTCGTGGTATATGATTGTAGTCAGTGTCGTGGTATATGATTGTAGTCAGTGTCGTGGTATATGATTGTAGTCAGTGTCGAGGTATACAATTGTAGTCACTTTCGTGGTATATGATTGTAGTCAGTGTCGTAGGTATATGATTGTAGTCAGTGTCGTGGTATATCATTGTAGTCAGTGTCGTGGTATATGATTGTAGTCACTTTCGTGGTATATGATTGTAGTCAGTGTCGTGGTATATGATTGTAGTCAGTGTTGTGGTATATGATTGTAGTCAGTATCGTGGTATTAGATTGTAGTCAGTGTCGTAGGTATATAATTGTAGTCAGTGTCGTGGTATATGATTGTAGTCAGTGTCATGGTATATGATTGTAGTCACTTTCGTGGTATATGATTGTAGTCAGTGTCGTAGTATATGATTGTAGTCAGTGTCGTGGTATATGATTGTAGTCAGTATCGTGGTATTAGATTGTAGTCAGTGTCGTAGGTATATAATTGTAGTCAGTGTCGTAGGTATATGATTGTAGTCAGTGTCGTGGTATATGATTGTAGTCAGTGTCGTGGTATTATATTGTAGTCAGTGTCGTGGTATATGATTGTAGTCAGTGTCGTGGTATATGATTGTAGTCACTTTCGTGGTATATGATTGTAGTCAGTGTCGTGGTATATGATTGTAGTCACTTTCGTGGTATATGATTGTTGTCAGTGTCGTGGTATATGATTGTAGTCACTTTCGTGGTATATGATTGTAGTCCGTGTCGTAGGTATATGATTGTAGTCATTGTCGTGGTATATGATTGTAGTCAGTTTCGTGGTATATGATTGTAGTTAGTGTCGTGGTATATGATTGTAGTCAATTTCGTGGTATATGATTGTAGTCAGTTTCATGGTATATGATTGTAGTCAGTGTCGTGGTGTATGATTGTAGTCAGTGTCGTGGTGTATGATTGTAGTCAGTGTCGTGGTATATGATTGTAGTCAGTTTCGTGGTATATGATTGTAGTCATTGTCGTGGTGTATGATTGTAGTCAGTGTCGTGGTGTATGATTGTAGTCAGTGTCGTGGTATATGATTGTAGTCAGTGTCGTGGTATAAGATTGTAGTCAGTGTTGTGGTATATGACATCAGTCAGTGTCGTGGTATATGACTTCAGTCAGTGTCGTGGTATGTGACTTCAGTCAGTGTCGTGGTATATGATTGTAGTCACTTTCGTGGTATATGATTGTAGTCCGTGTCGTGGTATATGATTGTAGTCAGTGTCGTGGTGTATGATTGTAGTCAGTGTCGTGGTATATGATTGTTGTCAGTTTCGTGGTATATGATTGTAGTCAGTGTCGTGGTGTATGATTGTAGTCAGTGTCGTGGTGTATGATTGTAGTCAGTGTCGTGGTATATGATTGTAGTCAGTGTCGTGGTATATGATTGTAGTCAGTGTCGTGGTATATGATTGTAGTCAGTGTCGTGGTATATGATTGTAGTCAGTGTCGTTGTATATGATTGTAGTCAGTGTCGTGGTATATGACATCAGTCAGTGTCGTGGTATATGACTTCAGTCAGTATTGTGGTATATGATTGTAGTCAGTGTCGTGGTATATGATTGTAGTCAGTGTCGTGGTATATGATTGTAGTCAGTGTCGTGGTATATGACTTCATTCAGTGTCGTGGTATATGACTTCAGTCAGTGTCGTGGTATATGATTGTAGTCAGTGTCGTGGTATATGATTGTAGTCAGTGTCGTGGTATATGACTTCAGTCAGTGTCGTGATATATGACTTCAGTCAGTGTCGTGATATATGACTTCAGTCAGTGGCGTGGTATATGACTTCAGTCAGTGGCGTGGTATAAGACTTCAGTCAGTGGCGTGGTATATGATTGTAGTCAGTGTCGTGGTATATGATTGTAGTCAGTGTCGTGGTATATGACTTCAGTCAGTGTCGTGGTATATGATTGTAGTCAGTGGCGTGGTATATGACTTCAGTCAGTGGCGTGGTATATGATTGTAGTCAGTGGCGTGGTATATGATTGTAGTCAGTGTCGTGGTATATGATTGTAGTCAGTGTCGTGGTATATGATTGTAGTCAGTGTCGTTGTATATGATTGTAGTCAGTGTCGTGGTATATGACATCAGTCAGTGTCGTGGTATATGACTTCAGTCAGTATTGTGGTATATGATTGTAGTCAGTGTCGTGGTATATGATTGTAGTCAGTGTCGTGGTATATGATTGTAGTCAGTGTCGTGGTATATGACATCAGTCAGTGTCGTGGTATATGACTTCATTCAGTGTCGTGGTATATGACTTCAGTCAGTGTCGTGGTATATGATTGTAGTCAGTGTCGTGGTATATGATTGTAGTCAGTGTCGTGGTATATGACTTCAGTCAGTGTCGTGATATATGACTTCAGTCAGTGTCGTGATATATGACTTCAGTCAGTGGCGTGGTATATGACTTCAGTCAGTGGCGTGGTATATGACTTCAGTCAGTGGCGTGGTATATGACTTTAGTCAGTGTCGTGATATATGACTTCAGTCAGTGTCGTGGTATATGACTTCAGTCAGTGGCGTGGTATATGACTTCAGTCAGTGTCGTGGTATATGACTTCAGTCAGTGGCGTGGTATATGACTTTAGTCAGTGTCGTGGTATATGACTTCAGTCAGTGTCGTGGTATATGACTTCAGTCAGTGGCGTGGTATATGACTTCAGTCAGTGTCGTGGTATATGACTTCAGTCAGTGGCGTGGTATATGACTTTAGTCAGTGTCGTGGTATATGATTGTAGTCAGTGTCGTGGTATATGACTTCAGTCAGTGTCGTGGTATATGATTGTAGTCAGTGTCGTGGTATATGACTTCAGTCAGTGTCGTGGTATATGATTGTAATCAGTGTCGTGGTATATGACTTCAGTCAGTGTCGTGGTATATGACTTCAGTCAGTGTCGTGGTATATGACTTCAGTCAGTGTCGTGGTATATGACTTCAGTCAGTGTCGTGGTATATGATTGTAGTCAGTGTCGTGGTATATGATTGTAGTCAGTGTCGTGGTATATGATTGTAGTCAGTGTCGTGGTATATGATTGTAGTCAGTGTCGTGGTATATGATTGTAGTCAGTGTCGTGATATATGACTTCAGTCAGTGTCGTGGTATATGACTTCAGTCAGTGTCGTGGTATATGATTGTAGTCAGTGTCGTGGTATATGATTGTAGTCAGTGTCGAGGTATATGATTGTAGTCAGTGTCGTGGTATATGATTGTAGTCAGTGTCGTGGTATATGATTGTAGTCAGTGTCGTGGTATATGATTGTAGTCAGTGTCGTGGTATATGATTGTAGTCAGTGTCGTGGTATATGATTGAAGTCAGTGTCGTGGTATATTATTGTAGTCAGTGTCGTGGTATATGATTGTAGTCAGTGTCCTGGTATATGATTGTAGTCAGTGTCGTGGTATATGACTTCAGTCAGTGTCGTGGTATATGATTGTAGTCAGTGTCGTGGTATATGATTGTAGTCAGTGTCCTGGTATATGATTGTAGTCAGTGTCGTGGTATATGATTGTAGTCAGTGTCCTGGTATATGATTGTAGTCAGTGTCGTGGTATATGATTGTAGTCAGTGTCCTGGTATATGATTGTAGTCAGTGTCGTGGTATATGACTTCAGTCAGTGTCGTGGTATATGATTGTAGTCAGTGTCGTGGTATATGATTGTAGTCAGTGTCGTGGTATATGATTGTAGTCAGTGTCCTGGTATATGATTTTAGTCAGTGTCGTGGTATATGACTTCAGTCAGTGTCGTGGTATATGATTGTAGTCAGTGTCGTGGTATATGACTTCAGTCAGTGTCGTGGTATATGACTTCAGTCAGTGTCGTGGTATATGACTTCAGTCAGTGTCGTGGTATATGATTGTAGTCAGTGTCGTGGTATATGATTGTAGTCAGTGTCGTGGTATATGACTTCAGTCAGTGGCGTGGTATATGACTTTAGTCAGTGTCGTGGTATATGATTGTAGTCAGTGTCGTGGTATATGATTGTAGTCAGTATCGTGGTATATGACTTCAGTCAGTGGCGTGGTATATGACTTCAGTCAGTGTCGTGGTATATGATTGTAGTCAGTGTCGTGGTATATGACTTCAGTCAGTGTCGTGGTATATGATTGTAGTCAGTGTCGTGGTATATGACTTCAGTCAGTGTCGTGGTATATGATTGTAGTCAGTGTCGTGGTATATGACTTCAGTCAGTGGCGTGGTATATGACTTCAGTCAGTGCCGTAATATATGACTTCAGTCAGTGGCGTGGTATATGACTTCAGTCAGTGGCGTGGTATATGATTGTAGTCAGTGTCGTGGTATATGATTGTAGTCAGTGTCGTGGTATATGACTTCAGTCAGTGTCGTGGTATATGATTGTAGTCAGTGTCGTGGTATATGACTTCAGTCAGTGTCGTGGTATATGATTGTAGTCAGTGTCGTGTATATGGACTTCAGTCAGTGTCGTGGTATATGATTGTAATCAGTGTCGTGGTATATGATTGTAGTCAGTGTCGTGGATATATGACTTCAGTCAGTGTCGTGGTATATGACTTCAGTCAGTGTCGTGGTATATGATTGTAGTCAGTGTCGTGGTATATGATTGTAGTCAGTGTCGTGGTTATTGACTTCAGTCAGTGATCGTGGTATATGATTGTAGTCAGTGTCGTGGTATATGACTTCAGTCAGTGTCGTGGTATATGACTTCAATCAGTGTCGTGGTATATGACTTCAGTCAGTGTCGTGGTATATGACTTCAGTCAGTGTCGTGATATATGATTGTAGTCAGTGTCGTGGTATATGACTTCAGTCAGTGTCGTGGTATATGATTGTAGTCAGTGTCGTAGTATATGACTTCAGTCGTGTCGTGTATATGACTTCAGTCAGTGTCGTGTATATGACTTCAGTCAGTGTCGTGGATATGACTTCAGTCAGTGTCGTGGTATATGACTTCAGTCAGGTCGTGGTTATTATTGTAGTCAGTGTCGTGGTATATGACTTCAGTCAGTGTCGTGGTATATGATTAGTCAGTGTCGTGGTAATGACTTCAGTCGTGTCGGGTATATGACTTCAGTCAGTGTCGTGGATATGACTTCAGTCAGTGTCGTGGTATATGATTGTAGTCAGTGTCGTGGTATATGACTTCAGTTTTCGTGTATATGACTTCCGTCAGTGTCGTGTATATGACTTCACAGGTTTTTCGTGGTATATGATTCAGTCAGTGTCGTGGTATATGACTTCAGTCAGTGTCGTGGTATATGACTTCAGTCAGTGTCGTGGTATATGACTTCAGTCAGTGTTGGTTTTGATTGTGTCAGTGTCGTGGGATATGATTCAGTCAGTGTCGTGGTATATGATTGTAGTCAGTGTCGCGTATATGACTTCAGTCAGTGTCGTGGGATATGATTAGTCAGTGTCGTGGTATATGACTTCAGTCAGTGTCGTGGAATATGACTTCAGTCAGTGTGTGGGATAGATTGTAGTCAGTGTCGTGGTATATGATGTAGTCAGTGTCGTGGTTTTATGATTGTAGTCAGTGTCGTGGTATATGACTTCAGTCAGTGTCGGAGTATATGACTTCAGTCAGTGTCGTGGTATATGACTTCAGTCAGTGTCGTGGTATATGATTGTAGTCAGTGTCGTGGTATATGATTCAGTCAGTGTCGTGGTATATGATTGTAGTCAGTGTCGTGGTATATGACTTCAGTCAGTGTCGTGGTATATGACTTCAGTCAGTGTCGTGGTATATGACTTCAGTCAGTGTCGTGGTATATGACTTCAGTCAGTGTCGTGGTATATGATTGTAGTCAGTGTCGTGGTATATGACTTCAGTCAGTGTCGTGGTATATGACTTCAGTCAGTGTCGTGGTATATGATTGTAGTCAGTGGCGTGGTATATGACTTCAGTCAGTGTCGTGGTATATGACTTCAGTCAGTGTCGTGGTATATGATTAGTCAGTGCGTGGTATATGATTAGTCAGTGTCGTGGTATATGACTTCAGTCAGTGCGTGGTATATGATTAGTCAGTGTCGTGGTATATGATTCAGTCAGTGTCGTGGTATATGATTAGTCAGTGTCGTGGTATATGACTTCAGTCAGTGTCGTGGTATATGACTTCAGTCAGTGTCGTGGTATATGATTGTAGTCAGTGTCGTGGTATATGATTGCAGTCAGTGTCGTGGTATATGATTGTAGTCAGTGTCGTGGTATATGACTTCAGTCAGTGTCGTGGTATATGACTTCAGTCAGTGTCGTGGTATATGACTTCAGTCAGTGTCGTGGTATATGATTCAGTCAGTGTCGTGTATATGATTTCTTCATTGTCAGTGTCGTGGTATATGACTTCAGTCAGTGCGTGGTATATGACTTAGTCAGTGTCGTGGTATATGACTTCAGTCAGTGTCGTGGTATATGACTTCAGTCAGTGTCGTGGGATATGACTTCAGTCAGTGTCGTGGGATATGATTGAGTCAGTGTCGTGATGATATGACTTCAGCAGTGACAGTGGTATATGATTGTAGTCAGTGTCGTGGTATATGACTTCAGTCAGTGACCTGTGGTATATGATTGTAGTCAGTGTCGTGATATCTGACTTCAGTCAGTGTCGTGGTATATGGACTTTCATTTCAGTGTCGTGGTATAGACTTCAGTCAGTGTGCGATGGTGATATGGACTTCCAGTCAGTGTCTGTGGGTTATATGACTTCAGTCAGTGTCGTGGTATATGAGTTGTAGTCAGTGTCGTGGTAATATGATTGTAGGCAAGTGTCGTGGTATATGACTTCAGTCAGTGACGTGGGTATATGACTTCAGTCAGTGTCGTGGTATATGACTTCAGTCAGTGTCGTGTATATGACTCAGTCAGTGTCGTAGTATATGATTGGTAGTCAGTGTCCGTGGTATATCGATTGTAGTCAGTGTCGTGGTATATGACCTTCAGTCAGGACGTCGGTATATGATTGTAGTCAGTGTCGTAGGTAATATGACTTCAGTCAGTGTCGTGGTATATGACCTTCAGTCAGGTCCCTGGTATATGACTTAGTCAGTGGTCGTGGTATATGACTTCAGTCAGTGCGTGGTATATGATTCAGGGCGGGTAGTGTCGGTTGGTATATGACTTCAGTCAGTGTCGTGGTATATGACTTCAGTCAGTGTCGTGGTATATGATTAGTCAGTGTCGTGGTATATGACTTCAGTCAGTGTCGTGGTATATGATTGTAGTCAGTGTCGTGGTTATGATTTTAGTCAGTGTCGTGGTATATGACTTCAGTCAGTGTCGTGGTATATGACTTCAGTCAGTGTCGTGGTATATGATTAGTCAGTGTCGTGGTATATGATGTAGTCAGTGTCGTGATATATGACTTAGTCAGTGTCGTGGTATATGATTGTAGTCAGTGTCGTGGTATATGATTAGTCATGTCGTGGTATATGATTTAGTCAGTGTCGTGGTATATGATTTAGTCAGTGTCGTGGTATATGATTAGTCAGTGTCGTGGTTATGATTGTAGTCAGTGTCGTGGTATATGAACCTTCAGTCAGTGTACGTGGTATATGACTTCAGCAGTGTCCGTGGTAATATGACTTGTAGTCTAGTGTCCGTTGGTATATGACTTCAGTCAGTGTCGTAGTATATGATTGTAGTCAGTGTAGTGGTATATGACTTGTAAGTCAGTGTACGTGGTATATGTACTTCAGTCAGCTGATCGTGGTATATGAATTCAAGTCAGTGTACGTGGGTAGATGACTTCAGTCAGTGTCTGTGGTATATGACTTCAGTCAGTGTCGTGATATATAGGCTTCACGTGCAGTGGCGTTGTATAATGACTTGTAGTCAGTGTCGTGGATAATGAACTTCAGTCAGTGGTACGTGGAATATGAATTGTAGTCCAGTGTCGTGAGTATATGAGCTTCAAGTAGAGTCATGGTCGTGGTATATGAACTTCAGTCAGTGTCGTGGTATATGACTTCAGTCAGTGATCGTGGTATATGCCTGTCAGTCAGTGTTCGTGGATAGTATGACTTGTCAGTCCAGTGTCGTGATATATTGACTCAGTCAGTGTTCTGTGGTATATGACTTCAGTCAGGTGTCGTGGTATATGACTTCAGTCAGTGTCGTGGTATATGACTTCAGTCAGTGTCGTGGTATATGATTGTAGTCAGTGTCGTGGTATATGACTTCAATCAGTGTCGTGGTATATGACTTCAGTCAGTGTCGTGGTATATGATTGTAGTCAGTGTCGTGGTATATGACTTCAATCAGTGTCGTGGTATATGACTTCAGTCAGTGTCGTGGTATATGACTTCAGTCAGTGTCGTGGTATATGACTTCAGTCAGTGTCGTGATATATGACTTCAGTCAGTGTCGTGGTATATGATTGTAGTCAGTGTCGTGGTATATGACTTCAATCAGTGTCGTGATATATGACTTCAGTCAGTGTCGTGATATATGACTTCAGTCAGTGTCGTGATATATGACTTCAGTCAGTGGCGTGGTATATGACTTCAGTCAGTGTCGTGGTATATGATTCATCAGTGTCGTGATATATGACTTCATCAGTGGCGTGGTATATGACTTCAGTCAGTGTCGTGGTATATGACTTCAGTCAGTGTCGTGGTATAATGACTTGTCAGTCAGTGTCGTGGTATATGATTGTAGTCAGTGTCGTGGTATATGATTGTAGTCAGTGTCGTGGTATATGACTTCAGTCAGTGTCGTGGTATATGACTTCAGTCAGTGTCGTGGTATATGATTGTAGTCAGTGTCGTGGTATATGACTTCAGTCAGTGTCGTGGTATATGATTGTAGTCAGTGTCGTGGTATATGACTTCAGTCAGTGTCGTGGTATATGACTTCAGTCAGTGTCGTGGTATATGATTGTAGTCAGTGTCGTGGTATATGACTTCAGTCAGTGTCGTGGTATATGATTGTAGTCAGTGTCGTGGTATATGACTTCAGTCAGTGTCGTGGTATATGACTTCAGTCAGTGTCGTGGTATATGATTGTAGTCAGTGTCGTGGTATATGACTTCAGTCAGTGTCGTGGTATATGACTTCAGTCAGTGTCGTGGTATATGACTTCAGTCAGTGTCGTGGTATATGACTTCAGTCAGTGTCGTGGTATATGACTTCAGTCAGTGTACGTGGTATATGACTTCAGTCAGTGTCGTGGTATATGACTTCAGTCAGTGTCGTGGTATATGATTGTAGTCAGTGTCGTGGTATATGACTTCAGTCAGTGTCGTGGTATATGACTTCAGTCAGTGTCGTGATATATGACTTCAGTCAGTGTCGTGGTATATGACTTCAGTCAGTGTCGTGGTATATGATTGTAGTCAGTGTCGTGGTATATGACTTCAGTCAGTGTCGTGATATATGACTTCAGTCAGTGTCGTGGTATATGACTTCAGTCAGTGTCGTGGTATATGACTTCAGTCAGTGTCGTGGTATATGACTTCAGTCAGTGTCGTGATATATGACTTCAGTCAGTGGCGTGGTATATGACTTCAGTCAGTGTCGTGATATATGACTTCAGTCAGTGTCGTGATATATGACTTCAGTCAGTGTCGGTGGTATATGACTTCAGTCAGTGTCGTGGTATATGATTGTAGTCAGTGTCGTGTATATGACTGTCAGTCAGTGTCGTGGTATATGACTTCAGTCAGTGTCGTGGTATATGACTTTGTAGTCAGTTCGTGGTATATGAATTGCAGTCAGTGTCGTGGTATATGACTTCGTCGTGGTCGTGGTAGAATGACTTCAGTCAGTGTCGTGGTATATGACTTCAGTCAGTGTCGTGGTATATGACTTCAGTCAGTGTCGTGGTATATGACATTCATCAGTGTCGTGGTATATGACTTCAGTCAGTGTCGTGATATATGACTTCAGTCAGTGTGGCGTGGTATATGACTTCAAGTCAGTGTCGTGGTATATGATTGTAGTCAGTGTCGTGGTATATGACTTCAGTCAGTGTCGTGGTATATGACTTCAGTCAGTGTCGTGGTATATGTATGTAGTCAGTGTCGTGGATAGATGATTCAGTCAGTGTCGTGGTATATGACGTCAGTCAGTGTCGTGGTATATGACTTCAGTCAGTGTCGTGATATATGACTTAGTCAGTGTCGTGGTATATGACTTCAGTCAGTGGCGTTGGTATATGATTGTAGTCAGTGTCGTGGTATATGATTGTAGTCAGTGTCGTGGTATATGACTTCAGTCAGTGTCGTGGTATATGATTGTAGTCAGTGTCGTGATATATGACTTCAGTCAGTGTCGTGATATATGACTTCAGTCAGTGTCGTGGTATATGATTGTAGTCAGTGTCGTGATATATGACTTCAGTCAGTGTCGTGATATATGACTTCAGTCAGTGTCGTGATATATGACTTCAGTCAGTGTCGTGGTATATGATTGTAGTCAGTGTCGTGGTATATGATTGTAGTCAGTGTCGTGGTATATGACTTCAGTCAGTGTCGTGGATATTTGACTTCAGTCAGTGTCGTGATATATGACTTCAGTCAGTGTCGTGATATATGACTTCAGTCAGTGTCGTGGTATATGACTTCAGTCAGTGTCGTGATATATGACTTCAGTCAGTGTCGTGATATATGACTTCAGTCAGTGGCGTGGTATATGACTTCAGTCAGTGTCGTGGTATATGACTTCAGTCAGTGTCGTGGTATATGACTTCATTCAGTGTCGTGGATATATGACTTCAGTCAGTGTCGTGGTATATGATTGTAGTCAGTGTCGTGGATATATGACTTCAGTCAGTGTCGTGGTATATGACTTCAGTCAGTGTCGTGGTATATGACTTCAGTCAGTGTCGTGGTATATGACTTCAGTCAGTGTCGTGGTATATGACTTCAGTCAGTGTCGTGGTATATGACTTCAGTCAGTGTCGTGGTATATGATTGTAGTCAGTGTCGTGGTATATGATTGCAGTCAGTGTCGTGGTATATGACTTCAGTCAGTGTCGTGGTATATGACTTCAGTCAGTGTCGTGGTATATGACTTCAGTCAGTGTCGTGATATATGACTTCAGTCAGTGTCGTGATATATGACTTCAGTCAGTGTCGTGGTATATGACTTCAGTCAGTGTCGTGGTATATGACTTCAGTCAGTGTCGTGATATATGACTTCAGTCAGTGTCGTGGTATATGACTTCAGTCAGTGTCGTGGTATATGACTTCAGTCAGTGTCCGTGGTATATGACTCAGTCAGTGTCGTGGTATATGACTTTCAGTCAGTGTCGTGATATATTGACTTCAGTCAGTGTCGTGGTATATGATTGTAGTCAGTGTCGTGATATATGACTTCAGTCAGTGTCGTGATATATGACTTCAGTCAGTGTCGATGTATATGATTGTAGTCAGTGTCGTGATATATGACTTCAGTCAGTGTCGTGATATATGACTTCAGTCAGTGTCGTGGATATATGACTTCAGTCAGTGTCGTGGTATATGACTTCAGTCAGTGTCGTGGTATATGACTTCAGTCAGTGTCGTGATATATGACTTCAGTCAGTGTCGTGATATATGACTTCAGTCAGTGTCGTGGTATATGATTGTAGTCAGTGTCGTGATATATGACTTCAGTCAGTGTCGTGATATATGACTTCAGTCAGTGTCGTGGTATATGATTGTAGTCAGTGTCGTGATATATGACTTCAGTCAGTGTCGTGGTATATGACTTCAGTCAGTGTCGTAGTATATGATTGTAGTCAGTGTCGTGGTATATGATTGTAGTCAGTGTCGTGGTATATGACTTCAGTCAGTGTCGTGGTATATGATTGTAGTCAGTGTCGTGGTATATGACTTCAGTCAGTGTCGTAGTATATGATTGTAGTCAGTGTCGTGGTATATGACTTCAGTCAGTGTCGTGGTATATGATTGTAGTCAGTGTCGTGGTATATGATTGTAGTCAGTGTCGTGGTATATGATTGTAGTCAGTGTCGTGGTATATGACTTCAGTCAGTGTCGTAGTATATGATTGTAGTCAGTGTCGTGGTATATGATTGTAGTCAGTGTCGTGATATATGACTTCAGTCAGTGTCGTGGTATATGACTTCAGTCAGTGTCGTGGTATATGACTTCAGTCAGTGTCGTGGTATATGATTGTAGTCAGTGTCGTGGTGTAAGATTGTAGTCAGTGTCGAGGTATATGACTTCAGTCAGTGTCGGAGTATAAGATTGCAGTCTGTGCCGTGGTGTGTGATGGGTTAAAGATATTTCTTGCCCAACATAATGTCAAACGTTAGTGTATGGAGTGAATGCTCCGTGTTTTATTGACAAACTGAAGGCATTATCAGGTGTTGTGTTGATAATTACCCTCACCCATCTCCAGACAAAATAACACAAAAGCTATTGATTCAGTGCCCGCCACTCACCAGGCATACGCGCTTCAACACCTGGTGCGAAGCGGCATGGGAAAGTGCCTGGTCTGACACCTAACCCCTCCCATCTCAGAACACTCCAGCTGGAGGTCGGCGTGGCTGAGCGGTTTAAGAGACTTCAACTTTCTCTTCTGATCATGGCGCAGTGGGTTCGCTCTACACGCTGGTCAGCAGGACTTCTTGTCCTTGGCCTCAACTTGTTGTTTGTCCATCAAGAATGATGATGACCATTCATTTCATCCAGTGGGGTTGAAAGTATGGAGCCGTGAGTTCTAAGATGGCTGATAAGGCCTATTTTGGCTCGAAATGTTCTTTGACAATGTGGACAAAGAATGCTTGACGTTTCTGGAGGAGGATTTCCTGCAGTGGTTTTTCTGTCCTGCCTTTTCTTTACAGCTCTTGCAGTCCTGGTTGCCTCACACATGACTGCACCCTTGCGTAATGATGCACGCCACGAATTTCGGTCTCTGGCTGCAGTCTCCCAGGTGTCATGATGAATTCCAAAAGCATTCAGAGAGATTTTCAGAGTGTCTTTAAAGCGTTTCCTCTGGCCACCTTGGGAGCGTTTACCACAACGCAGTTCGCTGTAAAAAATTCGTTTAGGGAGCCTGTGATCTGGCATGCGAGTCAAGTGACCAGCCCAGCGAATCTGATTCTTCATCAGTAGAGTGTGGATATGGGCATGGACGCTCTTTCTAGGACTTCAGTGTCTGGGATCTTGTCTTGCCATTTAATCTTCAGTAGCTTCCTTAGGCAGACTGTGTGGAAGTGGTTTAATTTCCTAGCGTGTCGCTGATAAACAGTCCAGGTTTCACAAGCATATAGCAGTGTGGATAATACAACTGCTTTGTAGACTTTTAGCTTTGTTTGCAGGCTTATTCCAGTTCTGTCCCATACATTCTTGTACAGTCTGCCAAAGGCCAGCACTGGCCTTGGAGATTCTTGCATTCACTTCGTCATCAATTGTGGCAGCTTGTGACACAGTGCTGCCAAGATAGGTGAATTTGTCCACAACACTTAGTCTATGACCATTCACTTTGATATTCGGCACAGTGTGATTATTCCCTGGAGCTGGCTGGTACATAACTACAGTCTTCTCCAAGTTGATATTGAGCCCAAAGTTGGCACAGGCATGTGAGAAAGCTGATGTTGCATGTCCGCCTCTGAGTTGGCGTATAGAGCGCAATCATCAGCAAACAGGAGCTCTCTGACGGTGTCGCTGTTAATTTTGGTTTTAGCTTTCAGCCTTCTGAGATTGAATAACTTTCCATCCATACGGTAGTTGATGTCTATTCCAATGTCGTCGTTCTCGAAGGCATTCATCAACATGGCTGAAAACATGAGGCTGAACAGTGTTGGTGCCAGGACACATCCTTGCTTCACTCCATTGGTGACAGGAAAGGGCTCAGACAGTTCACCATTTTCCTGTACTCTTGCCTGCATACCATCATGAAATAGCCGCACTATTTGGACAAACTTTCGTGGACAGCCATATTTTGCCATGATCTTCCACAGTCCTTCTCTGCTGACTGTATCAAAAGCCTTGGTAAGGTCAATGAAAGTGGAGAACATTTCGCAGTTCTGTTCCTGACATTTCTCTTGCAGCTGCCTTGCAGCGAAAATCATGTCAACAGTTCCACGTTCTTTTCTGAAGCCACATTGACTCTCAGGAAGAAGACCTTGATCGAGATGGGCCGTGAGGCGATTGAGAAGAATTCTGGCGAGTATCTTCCCTGCAATTGAAAGCAAGGAGATGCCTCGGTGGTTGTCACAGGATTGGCGGTTTCCTTTACGTTTGTAAAGGTGGACTATTGACGCGTCCTTGAAATCTTGTGGCATGGTCTCGTTCACCCATATGTTTGTAAAGACTTGGTGAAGCTGCTCTGTTAGGACCGGCCCACCTGCCTTGTATATCTCTGCTGGGATGGAGTCAGGACCAGGTGCCTTGCCGCTGGAGAGTTGCTGGATGGCTTTGTTTACTTCCACTATGGTTGGCAGGTCATCAAGTGTCTCATTGGTGGGAACTTGAGGAAGGCAGTTGATGGTTTCATCATCGAAGAAGGAAGTTGCATTTAAGATGTTGCTGAAATGCTCTGCCCAGCGTTGAAGGATTTCTTTCTTATCGGTGACCAATGTTCCCCCATCTGCACTGAGGAGGGGAGCTATGCCTGGTGATGTAGGACCATAGACCACTTTCAGTGAGTCGTAGAAGTTTTTCATATCATGTCTGTCAGCAAAGCCTTGAATTTCATCAGCTTTGCTGCTCAGCCAGGAGTCCCGCATGTGCCGAAGTTTCTGCTGCACTACTCTCTGAATGTTCTTGAAGGCATCTTTTTTTATGTTGACTTCGGGTCATTCAAATGTGCCTTGAGGAGAAGATGTTTCTCGGCCAGCAATTGGTTGATGTCTTCGGAATTTTCATCAAACCAATCTTTATGCTTTCGGGGGGCTGGACCCAGGATTTCCATAGCAGTGTTGTAAATTATGTCCTTTAGGGCTCTCCACTCTGTTTCTGTATCCTGTTTAGCAGCAGCATTGGGCTTGAGGCGGTCTTCCAGCATATTAACAAACGACTGCTGCATTTTCTTGCTGTTTAGGCGGGTGACATTTAGTTGTTTTTTTTTTTTGCATTTTCGCCCCTTGAGGACGCCGTGGTGGCCTGATGTGAATGTTTATTTTCGAGACAATGAGACGATGGTCTGTCCAACATTCGGCACCACACATGGATTTTGTTACCCGAACGTCTTGTCTGTCACTTCTCCTGACGATGACATAGTCAATGAGGTGCCAGTGTTTCGAGCGAGGGTGCATCCACGATGTCCTATTTCTCATGGGGAGACGGAAAATTGTGTTGGTAATCAGGAGATCGTGTTCGGCACATGTCTGAAGGAGGAGGAGTCCATTGCTGTTACAATTTCCGACTCCATGCTTTCCAATAATGCCACTCCAAGAGGTGGTGTCCGTGCCTACTCTGGCATTGAAATCCCCAAGGAGTATAAGTTTGTCTCCTTTGGGAACAGATGTTAATACATTGTGCAGGTCCTCATAGAACTTGTTCTTGACATCATCTTCGCTGGTCATAGTTGGTGCGTAGACACTCACAATGGATTGCATGCTTCCTTCCATTCAGCAGGGGCAACTTAATGGTCGTGAGCCTGTCGTTTATAGCCTTTGGAAATCCAGCTAATTTGCCGACCAGGGCCGACTTAATGGCAAATCCCACACCGGATTGGCGTCTTTCCTCGCTTTTCCTTCCACTCCAGAAAAATGTGTAGCCGGCACCTATTACACAGATTTGGCCTTCTTCTGCAAGTCGTGTCTCGCTCAAGGCTGCAATGTCGATGTTGTACCTGCCCAGCTCTCTCCCAATCAGTGCTGTTCGTCTCTCTGGACCCGACGCGCCGTCTCTGTCAAGTAGGGTGCGTACATTCCAAGTTCCAATTGTTAAGGGAATATGGTTTCCTCTTTTAGCTTTACTTGTTTTATCTTTCTTTGTATGTCGACCGCAGTTAGGGTACCCACCAACCGCGGCTAGCTGGTTAGGTAGTGATGGAGCAGACAATGTTTAGGGCACCTTTTCTAGCCCCTTCCTCATGCTATGGAGGTGAGCAGTGTGTTCCTATAGAGGGCTGCTCAGTCGCTCAAGGGGCTGCCGAATCCCACTGCTGCTCTGGTCAGTAGAAGACGACCATATGGCCTGAGCCGCCTGTGTGCAGGTCTGCGACTACGGCTGCCAGCGTACCCACGCCTGCCGCTTCGCCGCTCGCCCATCGCCACAGGGCTTGAAGGTGATATATGACGTTGGATGAAGAATGACTTGCGCGATGACTTGGATTAAAGTGAGGAAGAGTTGCGCAATTCGTCGACCTCACTCTCTCGCCTGAGTCCATCTGAGTCCAGTGGCAAGACAAGTCGAGACGAATGGAGACGAATACAGGTGCAGTGGATGACCAGGGCGCTCTACGTGCCTTGCCGTGCTCATTACGTTCCACAACGCTTTGCAGGTACCTCAGACGTCAGGGTGGGTTCGCCTGATGTCAGAAGGACGTCTCGTCTTTGACGTCAACTACAAGTACCTCAGATGTCGGAGTGGGTTCGCCTGATGGCGGGGGGCACTGGTAATAGGGAAAGCTAATCCAAACCAAACATCAGTCGGGTGTGTTCACTTGTAGGGGCAACTACCAGCAGTGGTAGCACGGCTGTGTTCACTTGTAGGGGCAACTACCAGCAGTGGTAGCACGGCTGTGTTCACTTGTAGGGGCAACTACCAGCAGTGGTAGCACGGCTGTGTTCACTTGTAGGGGCAACTACCAGCAGGGGTAGCACGGCTGTGTTCACTTGTAGGGGCAACTACCAGCAGGGGTAGCACGGGTGTGTTCACTTGTAGGGGCAACTACCAGCAGGGGTAGCACGGCTGTGTTCACTTGTAGGGGCAACTACCAGCAGTGGTAGCACGGCTGTGTTCACTTGTAGGGGCAACTACCAGCAGGGGTAGCACGGCTGTGTTCACTTGTAGGGGCAACTACCAGCAGGGGTAGCACAGCTGTTGACTACCATCGAGCTTAAGGCGAGCCAGCATGAAACACACCAGGATTGTAAACACATATTTCAGATTAACTGTTCTTCTAACATCCATAGTATAGTATAGTATAGTATAGTATAGTATAGTATAGTATAGTATAGTATAGTACAGCCAGCACAACATAGAGTATAGTACAGTATAGTACAACAGAGTACAGTATGGTACAATATAGTATAGTATAGTATAGTATAGTATAGTATAGTATAGCACAACACAGCAAAGCACAACATAGTGTATAGTACAGTATATTATAGTACATTATAGTACAATGGAGTACAGTATGGTATAGTACAGTATAGTACAGTACAGTATGGTATAGTACAATAGAGTACAACACAGTACGGTATAGTATAGTACAGCATAGTACATGAGTACAGCATATTGCAGTATATTACAGCACAGTATAGTATATTACAGCACAGTACAGCACTGTATAGTATGGCACAGCACAACACAGTATAGTACAGTACAGCACATTACATTATAGTATAGTACATTACAGTACAGTATATTCGAGTACAGTACAGCACAGTATATTATAGTACAGTACAGTATATTAGAGTACAATACAGAAAAGAATAGTACAGTACAGTATATTATAGTACAGTACGGCACAGTATATTATAGTACAGTATGGCACAGTATATTATAGTACAGTACAGCACAGTATATTATAGTACAGTACAGCACAGTATATTAGAGTACAGTACAGCAAAGAATAGTACAGTAAAGTACAGTAAGTATATTATAGTACAGTACAGCACAGTATATTATAGTACAGTACAGCACAGTATATTAGAGTACAGTACAGCAAAGAATAGTACAGTAAAGTACAGTAAGTATATTATAGTACAGTACAGCACAGTATATTATAGTACAGTACAGCACAGTATATTATAGTACAGTACATTAGAGTACAGTACAGCAAAGAATAGTACAGTATTCTACAGTACAGTATATTATAGTACAGTACAGTATATTATAGTACAGTACAGCACAGTATATTATAGTACAGTACAGCACAGTATATTTTAGTACAGTACAGTACTGTAACAATGCGTATACAGAGGATCAACAAGTTCGGCTGTGTTATTTCAAAACAGGCTTTATTTGCACATGATGGTCGATACAAAATCCAAGTGCTAATCAATTTTGATGTTGTCTTCTCTTCCCTCGTCCTTGGTGGTCACTACCCAACAACAAGCTACGTCACGACTTGAGCATCCTTCTTACTGTTCTATATGGATGCTCAAGCGTGCTGTAGTCTTGCACCCCTAAGCTAATACTAATATGATATTCATTCTGCTACACCTCCCTGTCTTTTAAAAGACTTTTCTTCTTCAAAAGTCTTAACTCCTAACCCCTGTATCCTACACCTTCTCTCCTTACCTCCCATAATTTCTCTAAGCCGCCCCAAACTAACTCTATTTTAGGTGAATATTTCCTTCCAATTGTACCACATAGCAAACCACTATGAAGTTATATTTCTTCTTCGTTTCTGGCTCTTCAAAGTTTCTTTACAATATATATATATATATATATATATATATATATATATATATATATATATATATATATATATATATCATAAGAATGGCTCGTATCAATCGTTATCGTACACTTGACATTATGAAATTTCTCATTCACACAACACAGGATAGACAGAAAAGATGTAGTTAAAAAAAGTAAAACAGGGGTGCGCACCCAATTTATGAAAAGTATAAGGAAATAGTCAACACAATCACATTTACCTCTCTTGCCAACGAAAAAACTTTTGTAAAAAGTTTTTTAAAATATATCTTATGAAATACATCTCTGTTCACTATAAATTAAGTTGATCTAAGTTTTCTTTTATATACTCAACATTTATATTGCCATCCACAACCTTGTCTATATTTCACTTATCTCACCTTCAACCATGAACCAATGTTCATATTCCATGAACATTTTAAATTAATTAACGCTGTTTTTTCACAGCTCCTATATTTTGCCCCCTCACATCCCATGACACGCCTCCTTGTTTATCTATTCCATATACCCAACCTTATATGCTGCCATTCACAGCCCCCTTTTTATCTATTCTCTATTAACCAACTATCATATCGTTACTCATAATATGGTATCCAATCCATATATCTTCAATTAATGCTGACTTTAATGCAGCTCCTATTTTAACTTTCCCATAACCATCCCCGGCATATGTTTCTAATACTTCATAGCCATATCAACCTCTTTATGCTGATTATCACAGCAACAGAATATACCCATGAACATATAATTCGCAAAGATAATGTGTCTCTCTACTAGTCCTCAGTAGTTTATTACTATTTTCTGAACGAAGGGTTCTATATAAAGTCCCGTGTATTGTTTTTATACTGGACAAAATCATAACTGTTTGTAATTTAAACTCAACTTAACCGATTTCTAACATATTTATAAACAAGGTAATTCTTATTTAACACACAATAAGACAATTCACTTAAATTATGAGTTAAGCGAAATAAAATCACAACAGGACATCATAACCCCCCCCCCCCCCCCCCCCCCCCCCCCAAATTTTTATACATCATTTATGTTTCCCCTCATATCAATTAAAGGTATTAACTTATTCAAAGAAAAACATATTTTAAAATAATATAACATACATCCTATCTATTGTTAGTCTCTTTTATGGACTAACAATAACTTATTTATCTATTTAAGAAAACTCAAGAAGTCAAACCATAAAATCAATTGGCAATAAAATTACAGTAAAACAATATACCTCACTCGAATTTACATCCATATTAGTTATCTTAATACCTAATTATGTCTATTCTTCAAGACAACTCATTATAAGTAACAATAGAACCCTTTTCCATAACAAATGTGTCATATACATCCTCAAGTATCATTTTCCTTTTTAAATCATGAAATTTATATCTTGCTATCTGCAGTATTTTCTATCAATTTATTTCCTACGTTTCCATTTCCTCAGTAACTCCAAGTTCCTTTGAATAAGTGCTATCTCCACATCAATATCTTCTTCTTCGTATAAAGTATTACTTTCTTCCATACTACTATTTGATTCTGAATTTTCATCCATTTCTTCTTCATCTGTATGTCTATTACTAGCAGCTGCCAATCTATTTTTTTCTATATCCAATCTAATTTTTTTATCATCGTTTCTTAACGACCTTTCTAATAGGGGTATATATTCGTCGCTTGATGAATTTTCCCTAATTCTTCTCTGTCTTTCACTTCTCTTTCTCTCTGTCTCTCTATTCTCCTTTTCGTTGCTTGTCTAGTATTTTTAAATGGAGCACCTATCTCTTCTTCCATAGATTCTATACTATCATAATGACCCTCATTCATATTTTTTTTCTTCTATCGTTTTCGGTATTGTCTGTTTTTGAGTATCATCACAAACTGGAGTTGTTATTAATTGACTTTGTGCTGGATCTTTTCTAAAATCTGGGGGTATTGTAGCTCTTCTGACGACTTGTTCATCTAAGTATACGGTGTCTGAATAATAATAATTATTATAATTATTATTTCCCTTATCATCATTATCTCTTCTTAAGTGCTCTACGTGTGCCCTTGCTATATGTCCCGTGATCTGGTTCTTTATACTGTACGATACATTTCCTAGCTTTTCTAAAATGTAATAACCTGGAACCCAACGAGCATCAAACTTAGAGTTCCTTCTATGCTTCTTATAATAAACTCTATCACCTACTTTGAATTCCTGTAATTTTGTATTCACGTTTCTGTACTTTTTCTGTCTTTCTCTAGCTTTAATATATTGTTCTTTAATCTTACATGTGCTTTATGCATTTCTTGTATGATGACCTCTTGAAAGTCTTCCCCCATATATTTACGTCTTGATTTTAACAGATTATCTATGGGTAGTATTGGCTCTCTCCCGTGTAATAAATAAAATGGTGAAAACCCTGTGCTCTCATTTTGATTTGTGCGTATAGCGCTAAGCGCAGGTCCTAGGAATAGATCCCAATCTTTTTCATGTTCATCGACAATCTTTGCTATAATATCGTACAATGTTCTATGTTGTCTTTCGTTCTTAGCATTTGAAGAAGGTCTATAGTATGAGGTCTTTATATGTTTTATATTCAAATCTTTTAATAACTTTTCGAATTTCTTATTCACAAATTCTTTACCATTATCCGTGAGTCCAATCTGTGGGCAACTAATTCTTGGTACGAATTCCTGTAAAAAAAATATTAATGATAGTATCTGCGCTCTTATCTGGGATTGCATAAACTTCCGGCCAGAGACTGTAGACGTCCACCATATGAATTAGATATACGTTCCCTGATAATGTTCTAGGGTGAGGACCTAATATATCTAAACTAACTTTTTGCATTGGAAACTGAGGAATATCTGTATCTTGTAAGGGACACTTAATTGTTTTCATATTCCTTAATCTGCATCTTTCACACGTATCGACATATTTACAAGCAGTTTTAAATAAATTCGGCCAATAATATTTATTCGTAAGTGCTTTCACTAATTTATCACGACCGAGATGACCATTCTCATCATGATATGCTTTTAAAACTTCACTTTCCAAATGTTTTGGAATATATTTCCTTAGCTGTTCGTTTCTTTCACTCATGTAATATAACTGTTCATCCTCTTGCAAAACTAAATAATTCTTCTTATTCTTATTCTCATCCGTTTCTTTTAATTTCTGTTTTATTTCTAAGACTTTTGGATCTAATTCTTGTTCTTCTTTCATATTAAATTGTGCTAAATGTGGGTCTTCTGCTCAAGGTTCAGACTCTTGATCCGACAGTAAACTCTCAAAATCTTCTCTATTTATTATGGCAGAATCTAATATATTTACTTGCCAGTTTCGGTCGTCTATCTCCGGTTCACCTTCGTCTTCCGAGTTTCCTGATGACTGTGGATACGGGATTCTAGACAATAGATCTGCACATGTGTTGTTCCTACCTGGTATGTATTCTATTCTAGTATTGTATCCCTGTAGATTCAACGCCCATGTCTGTATTTTCCTGTTCTGCACTGGAGCTTCTAACAAAGATTTTAAAGGCATGTGGTCAGTTCTAATAATGAAATTTGCGTTATGTAGATAGCAGTTAAGTTTCTGAAGAGCATAATGAATAGCATAAGCCCCCTTCTCAATAGTCGACCATTTCCGCTGAGACCTGCTAAGTTTATGAGACAAGAAATAGATTGGCCTTTCATTTTTAACCCCTGGTATTCCAGATTCTTTTCCTTCACATGGTTGAACCAAACACGCTCCTATAGCATTATCTGAAGCATCTGTATATAATATTAACTGTTTATTCAAATCTGGATATGTCAATAGTGGCACCACTGTTAAGCTATTTTTAAAAAAACTCGAACGCTTTTTGACATTCATCATCCCACTTAAATCTAGCGTATTTGCCAGTTAAGTTAGTAATAGGCTCTGCTATTTTTGAGAACCCTGGAATGAAACGCCGATAATACCCACAGGTTCCGATAAACGCACGAACTTCTTTTACGTTAGTTGGAGGCGGTAGTTCCTTAATAACCTTTACCTTATTCTGATCTGGTTTAATTCCGTCTCTATTAATAATATACCCCAAATACTTTGTTTCTGTTTTTAAAAATTCGCATTTACTGAGCTTCAGTTTGACATCATGTATTCTTAATCTGTCGAATACTAATTTTACATGTTTTAAGTGATCATCTACATCTCCTGCTGTATAAATTAAAATATCATCTATGTATGCCATTGCAAACTTTTGCATACCCTCTAATACTTGATTTATTAATAGCATATAATAAGAGGGCGCTGTACGTACTCCAAAAGGCATTCGTAAGAATTCGTAAGAACCTGCGTGTGTACAAAAAGCACTCTTTTTCTGGGCGTCTGGGGACATAGGTATACACCAAAATCCTGATCTTGCATCTAACGTGGTAAATAAAGTAGACCCATTAAGTAAGCCCAAAATATCGTCAATCACCGGTAATGGGTACGCTATATTTTTAGTGATTTTGTTCAACGCCCGGTAGTCGCAGCAGAATCGATGTGAACCATCAGCTTTGGTCACAATTACTATCGGAGATGACCATTCTGACTTCGATCTTGTTATTATTCCTGCTTTCAACATATCTTCTATTGCCTTTTCAACAATTTCTCTATTTCTTAGGGGAGTTCTATACGGTTTTAAACTAATTGGTGGATGATCTCCAGTATCTATTTCCATCGTAACTGTTTTTGTCCTTCCCAAATCTAAATCATTAATTGCAAATACATCCTGATTCTCTTTTATAAGTTGTTCTACTACTTTCTTATTTTCTGGTGGAGTTTTTAACTGTGCCAACAATTCTTGCTCTCTTGTTATTTTGTCTAGTGAATGTATTTGGGCTGTATTTCTTCTGAATGGATGGATCAATTCATCCTTCTGCACGTTCCCTTTTCTTTCGCGTCTGCGTCTGTTATTAATTCTTTCACTAGGAGTTTCTGAATAATTTATTCCCGGCATTTCTACTCTATCTGTTGCTAATATGTCATTAATGTTATGTTCTACTTTGGCTATTACACATCCTCTGTATAATTTAATTTCTCTACCTGTGTTGTTAATAATCATTACTGGAAAAGTTAAGTGTTTATCTAATGATATTATTCCATCCGGAACTTCTAGACCAGGCTCATCAATTACCTCCCTTTGCAATTCAGTGATTCTAACTGTGTGTCCTGCTAAATAATATGGATTTCTTTTTTACCTTTGCCTGTATCAAATTAACCGACTGTGGTTTTAACGTCGTAGACATTTTAACTCTAACCAGTGCTGATATATGCATGTCCTCCTCTAAATCTACGTACACGTCCTTGAATTTTAATTTATGTAGATCAAACATAAGTCTTACACCATTTTTTATTAGAAAATCTCTACCTATAAGCATATTTCTATTTAAATCTTTCACTACATGGAAAAGATGTCTTATGTTGACTCCCCCCAATTTAAGATTTATTATTGTTTGGCCAACTACTTGTAAATTTTGTTCTGTAACAGAGTGAAGATTATTATGACTCCTAAATATTCTGCAATTTCTCGTTATTTTATATAAAAAAACTTTCTTTGATTACACTAACCTGAGATCCCGAATCAATTAATTTACGAACTCTATATTTTCCTATTTCTATTATACATGAGCTAGGATCTGTTTTATTCTCTGTAAACTGTTTGATTTCATCTAGTTGAAAGTATTCTCTACTCGTCCTACTATACCTGTTATTAAAATATTCTTTAAATCTTGGGACCTTGTTATTTTCCCTCCTACTACAGGTCCTATTTAATAGGTAGGGCGTCGGTTTTCCTGCGTTCTTGTACTTGTAAAACTTCTGTGTCTATCTTCAACATTCCTATTTAATCTGCTATTGCCATTTCTACTTTGTGTATTCGACTGGACACGCCTGTTACCACAGAAGCGAAAAATGTGTCCACGTTGGCCACAAGACCAACAGACTATATTTGTGTTATTTGTGTTACCTACCGTCTCACTTGTAGGATTTCTCATTTGTCTTCTTTCATCATAAGCATTTCTATTAATACCTTATAATGTCTGTACACCTCCTCTCCTATTCCATCCGAACCTTGTTTGTCCTATCTCCATGGGCTCTTCAATCCTATCTTCTCGACTGGTACCTAATTCTCGTCCTACTCTCAATCTAAATCTACGTCTCAAGTTCTCCTCTTGTACTGCTATATCTACAGCTTGTGATAATCTCTCAGGATTTTCCCTCATCAGCTTAAATTTCAGTCCATCTGATTTTATACCATCTACAAAAATCCCGACCAACATCCGCTCCACCTCTTCTCCTCGTACGTTCTGTCCTAAGATTGCTTCTTCAGCCAGGTTAATCAACCTATCGCTGAACAATTGTACAGTTTCTCCAGTGTTTTGTTTGGACTGTCTTAACACCGAAAACGCATGTTGTGGGTCCGTTATTTCAGCGTACTTATGGGCTAAATCGTCCTTGAACTGCTCCCATGTCTCATCTACCCTAGCTTCTAATTTTCTTCTGATATGATCAGAAACCGGTTCTGTTGCTGCCTGATAAGCAAGTTTCATTTTCTCTTCATCTGATGCTGACACCAAATATGCATATTTCTCTATTGAAGTTATCCACTTCTTAAAATCTTTTGCCTGTCCGCTAAATTTAACAATTTCAGCTGCCATTCCTTGTTGTTTCATGACTGTGTTGAGTTTACCTATTACCGTTCCTACCCCAGTCAAAACTTGTGTCAGTGAACCTTCTTCTGCCATGCTGAAATATTTTACTATACACCTATATAAGCAAATTCACATTTATAACAATTTATCTAAATGATCTTATTAAAATCACATTAAAAAATGTTCTCCTAGCATTTATACTTTAATTAATTACCGTCAAGCATGTCTTTCCTTGATCCAAGAGAAGCGTGAATTCACGTACGTTCTTTAAAAATTTTCCTTGTCACGGTTCATGTATAACTCAAACGTCTGGAGTTCGTATTATTTAGTAGCCATCCAAACGTGACTGCAGTGATATCCTTCTTCCGGCGTCTCAGGTTTCGTTACTTTCACTTTCAGCCCCTGGTCGGGCCCCTGCCAGACTTGCAGTTTCTTTTCACCCTAACAGGGCTCTTCAAGGCGTCGGCTTGAAAGCGAGTCCAGCTCGATAGAACGATTTAATTTGGGTCTTCTCTTCAGCTGGTCGACACCCTGTTGAAATGTTCGCTTTTGTTGAAAACATTTTGATTTGCTGGAGTTCAAGATGAGCGAACGCAACTGTATTTTCTCGTAATTTCCAATTGAAGGAGCAATAGGGTTGACTCAAAATAAGCTCTCATTTTTCTTCAGGTTCTCAAAGTCAATATTAAATGAACATAACAAAAGGAAACAGCTCCTTTAAACCAATTCTCTATTGAATTCGAGTTGTTTATAGCTGTCTTGAGATTTCTTTGCTAGTATGTAATTGTGTGACCTTCAACACAAGGTTACTTAACGGCTGTAATAATGCAAGTCAAACCTCACAGCAATTCGACAAACATCACGTTGCTTCAAGTATTTCTGACGAAAATCAGCTTGATAAAACTCCACAGTCATAGGCAATCATGTTATGTAGATGGCTCCATTCAAAAATCTTGATGTGTGTAAGTTTAATTTAGGTAGTCTGAAAAACGCTTAAATTTTGACCTTGATTCAATTATAGTTGGTCCGATTTTGAACTTTTTTTTTCTTTATTTAATGAATGTCTAAAATTTAGTTCGTACCTCAACAAATTGGTTGGTCCACTTTAGCATGCGGCATGTTGACTTTCGTACTTCACGTTGTTCACGCGACATTCAAGTAAAAAAATCGGATCCTGTATGCGGCACCATTTTTCCATCTGTAACAATGCGTATACAGAGGATCAACAAGTTCGGCTATGTTATTTCAAAACAGGCTTTATTTGCACATGATGGTCGATACAAAATCCAAGTGCTAATCAATTATGATGTTGTCTTCTCTTCCCTCGTCCTTGGTGGTCACTACCCAACAACAAGCTACGTCACGACTTGAGCATCCTTCTTACTGTTCTATATGGATGCTCAAGCGTGCTGTAGTCTTGCACCCCTAAGCTAATACTGATATGATATTCATTCTGCTACAGTACATCACAGTACAGTACAGCACAGTATAGCATATTAGAGTACAGTACAGCAAAGAATAGTACAGTAAAGTACAGTACAGTATAGTACATTACAGCACAGTACAGTACAATATATTAGAGTACAGTACAGCACAGTATATTATAGTACAGTACAGCACAGTATATTAGAGTACAGTAACAGCACAGTATATTATAGTACATCACAGTACAGTACAACACAGTACAGTACAATATATTACAGTACAGAACAGCACAGTATATTAGAGAACAGTACAGCACAGTATAGTACATCACAGCACAGTATAGTACAGTAAAGCACAGTACAGTATAGCACAATAAAGTATAGTACAGTACAACATGGTGCAGTATAGTACAGTACAGCACAGCACAGTACAGCAGGTACTGTATAGTACAGTACAGCACAGTCCAGTATAGTATATTACAGAACAATGCAGCACTGTATAGTACAGCACAACACAGTACAGTATAGCACAGTACCGTACAGCACAGCACAGTATTGTACAGTACAGTACATTATAGTATAGTATAATAGATTGTAGTATAGTACGATATAGTATAGTATAGTATAGTATAGTGCAGCTCAGTACAGAATAGAAGAGTACAGTATAGTACAGCAAGCACAGTATAGTACAGCACAGCACATTATAGTATAATACAGTACAGTATAGTACAGTAAAGCACAGCACAGAATAGTAAAGTACAGTATAGTACAGTATAGTATAGTACAGTGTGCTGACAAGACATTCCAGGTAGGTCCAGCTGGAGCCAGGCCTGGTGTGCTGCATGGAATGGTGGCTGGTTCCTCTCCTGCTGTCATCCTGTACCCGCATTGGGGCGCAGGCTCTGCACCCACTCACCCAAGGCCACCCTATCCTCAACAATCTCAGGCAGCTCTACCCATGTCCTGCTATTCTCAGCTGTCTCATACAGCTCCGTCCATGCACTCCTATCCTCAGCTGTCCCATACAGCTCCGTCCATGCACTCCTATCCTCAGCTTTCTCATACAGCTCCGTCCATGCACTCCTATCCTCAGCTTTCTCATACAGCTCCGTCCATGCACTCCTATCCTTAGCTGTCTCATACAGCTCCTATCCTCAGCTGTCTCATACAGCTCCGTCCATGCACTCCTATTATCAGCTGTCTCATACAGCTCCTATCCTCAGCTGTCTCATACAGCTCCGTCAATGCACTCCTATCCTCAGCTGTCTCATACAGCTCTACCCATGTCCTGCTATCCTCAGCTTTCTCATACAGCTCCGTCCATGCACTCCTATCCTTAGCTGTCTCATACAGCTCCTATCCTCAGCTGTCTCATACAGCTCCGTCCATGCATTCCTATTATCAGCTGTCTCATACAGCTCCTATCCTCAGCTGTCTCATACAGCTCCGTCCATGCACTCCTATCCTCAGCTGTCTCATACAGCTCTACCCATGTCCTGCTATCCTCAGCTGTCTCATACAGCTCTACCCATGTCCTGCTATCCTCAGCTGTCTCATACAGCTCCGTCCATGCACTCCTATCCTCAGCTTCTCATACAGCTCCGTCCATGCACTCCTATCCTCAGCTGTCTCATACAGCTCCGTCCATGCACTCCTATTATCAGCTGTCTCATACAGTTCCTATCCTCAGCTGTCTCATACAGCTCCGTCCATGCACTCCTATCCTCAGCTGTCTCATACAGCTCTACCCATGTCCTGCTATCCTCAGCTGTCTCATACAGCTCCGTCCATGCACTCCTATCCTCAGCTGTCTCATACAGCTCCGTCCATGCACTCCTATCCTCAGCTGTCTCATACAGCTCCTATCCTCAGCTGTCTCATACAGCTCCGTCCATGCACTCCTATCCTCAGCTGTCTCATACAGCTCCGTCCATGCACTCCTATCCTCAGCTGTCTCATACAGCTCCTATCCTCAGCTGTCCCATACAGCTCCGTCCATGCACTCCTATCCTCAGCTGTCCCATACAGCTCCGTCCATGCACTCCTATCCTCAGCTTTCTCATACAGCTCCGTCCATGCACTCCTATCCTCAGCTTTCTCATACAGCTCCGTCCATGCACTCCTATCCTCAGCTGTCTCATACAGCTCCGTCCATGCACTCCTATCCTTAGCTGTCTCATACAGCTCCTATCCTCAGCTGTCTCATACAGCTCCGTCCATGCACTCCTATTATCAGCTGTCTCATACAGCTCCTATCCTCAGCTGTCTCATACAGCTCCGTCCATGCACTCCTATCCTCAGCTGTCTCATACAGCTCTACCCATGTCCTGCTATCCTCAGCTGTCTCATACAGCTCCGTCCATGCACTCCTATCCTCAGCTTTCTCATACAGCTCCGTCCATGCACTCCTATCCTCAGCTGTCTCATACAGCTCCGTCCATGCACTCCTATCCTCAGCTGTCTCATACAGCTCCTATCCTCAGCTGTCTCATACAGCTCCGTCCATGCACTCCTATCCTCAGCTGTCTCATACAGCTCTACCCATTTCCTGCTATCCTCAGCCGTCTCATACAGCTCCGTCCATGCACTCCTATCCTCAGCTGTCTCATACAGCTCCGTCCATGCACTCCTATCCTCAGCTGTCTCATACAGCTCCTATCCTCAGCTGTTCCATGCAGCTCCGTCCATGCACTTCTATCCTCAGCTGTCCCATGCAGCTCCGTCCATGCACTCCTATCCTCAGCTGTCTCATACAGCTCCTATCCTCAGCTGTCTCATACAGCTCCGTCCATGCACTCCTATCCTCATCTGTCTCATACAGCTCCGTCCATGCACTCCTATCCTCAGCTGTCTCATACAGCTCCTATCCTCAGCTGTCTCATACAGCTCCTATCCTCAGCTGTCTCATACAGCTCCTATCCTCAGCTGTCTCATACAGCTCGTATCCTCAGCTGTCTCATACAGCTCTACCCATGTCCTGCTATCCTCAGCTGTCTCATACAGCTCCGTCCATGCACTCCTATCCTCAGCTGTCTCACACAGCTCCGTCCATGCACTCCTATCCTCAGCTGTCTCACACAGCTCCGTCCATGCACTCCTATCCTCAGCTGTCTCATACAGCTCCACAAGGGATGAATTGAAGAGAGATAAGGAATCTGCTTCCTTGTCCAGAGTACGGGAGATGGGAAGGAAGAGGAGAGCTGCCAGACCCGACCTTGTTCTCAGTGACAGAAGATTGTTGGTTAGTAAACACAGAACTGATGAAATTAGTTGATATACCCTGACAGGGATGCTGAGATGTCAAGGAGGAGATGGGAACCTGTTCTGAGTGTGACGGTGATGATCTTCACTGA
Source organism: Cepaea nemoralis (assembly GCA_014155875.1). Classification (NCBI taxonomy): domain Eukaryota; kingdom Metazoa; phylum Mollusca; class Gastropoda; order Stylommatophora; family Helicidae; genus Cepaea; species Cepaea nemoralis. Next base: position 76,851 of record JACEFZ010000723.1, read on the forward strand.
TACAAGACTTAGACAAAACAAACAAACAAACAAACTTTATTTTCAAAGGGTTAAGAATTGGGCACGCAGGCCCGTCTAACATTCTGCCCTGCTATCACTCACTTTCATACATTATATCATTCACACATCATTCAAGGCTAATTGAAAACAGCAGCAATATAAAAGATATGCATTATAAAGGTATGGGGGAAATGAAAAATCAATACTACAGGACTCAGTAATAGTAATAACTGGTGTGGCACTTGTTATTAGCTATGTGGAATATACTGGCCTACCAGAAGGGGACTGGCTGTTATACTAGGGGTTTATTATTATTATTTCTATTATTAAGGGCGAAGGTAATCCGTACTGAGATAAGTGTTCAAATAATTTGCAATTATATGTATAGGGATTGGTGATGTCTTTGATTTCTTGTGGAAGATTGTTCCACAGCTGAGCTGCAGAGTACGCTAAGCTTGTTTTGTATAAGTCTATCCTAGGCTTCAGAATGTGTAATATATTTAATCGTTTACCGAGTCTAGCATTATATTTAAACATTGGCCAAAGGTAATTTGGGGCATTCCAATGTAGGATTTAAAGCCTTATTGAAAAGTAGGCGATTGCGGAGTGGTAGTAACTGATGGCGTTTATGCAGGCTAGGATTGTCAGTTAAATGTTTGCTATAAATTAAACTCATGGCCCGTTTCTGGAGTGAGTAAAGTTGCTTGGTGCTTGGATTGGAAGAACCATCCCAGATTTTAGAGCAGTAGTCAAAATGTGTCTGTATGTGAGAAGTATAGAATATTTTCCGTGTGTCCTCAACAAGAAAATTTTTAATTTTGGTGAGTTGGTAGACTTTTTTCGCAGACAAGACAATTCAGGCCAGGCTGACAGACAAGCAACACAACAAACCAACAACACTCTCACTCAGACACAGAATACAGATTCCATAAGTAAGCAACATTTTACTGAAGGCAGAAATCTGGTTACAAAAATTTGCTGCAATCGAAAATCAACTTCATTTATAATAGTAACATTTCAATATGCAAAATAAAAACATTTGAGAAACTAAAATTATTTCATGTGAAAGCCGAAATAGTGACTGGACATCAGACCTGTATGGAAGCAAATGTGTTACACTGACACTACACCTTTATGGCTCTCTTGTACCTGTGACTCACTTCTACCTGTGGCTCTCTTGTACCCGTGTCTCTCTTGTACCCGTGGCTCTCTTGTACCTGTGACTCACTTCTACCTGTGACTCACTTCTACCTGTGACTCACTTCTACCCGTGGCTCTCTTGTACCCGTGTCTCTCTTGTACCCGTGGCTCTCTTGTACCTGTGACTCACTTCTACCTGTGGCTCTCTTGTACCCGTGTCTCTCTTGTACCCGTGGCTCTCTTGTACCCGTGGCTCTCTTGTACCTGTGACTCACTTCTACCTGTGGCTCTCTTGTACCTGTGTCTCTCTTGTACCCATGGCTCTCTTGTACCCATGTCTCGCCTGTACCCATGTCTCTCTTCTACCTATGGGCGCCTTCTACCCATGGCTCTCTTCTACGTATGTCTCTCTTCTACCTGTGGCTCTCTTTTACCTATGGGCGCCTTCTACGTATGGCTCTCTTCTACCCGTGGCTCTCTTCTACCCGTGACCCACTTCTACCCGTGACCCTCTTCTACCCGTGACCCTCTTCTACCCGTGGCTCTCTTCTACCCGTGACCCTCTTCTACCCGTGACCCACTTCTACCCATAACCCTCTTCTACCCGTGACCCACTTCTACCCATAACCCTCTTCTACCCGTGGCTCTCTTCTACCCGTGACCCACTTCTACCCGTGACCCTCTTCTACCCGTGGCTCTCTTCTACCCGTGACCCTCTTCTACCCGTGACCCACTTCTACCCATAACCCTCTTCTACCCGTGACCCACTTCTACCCATAACCCTCTTCTACCCGTGACCCTCTTCTACCCGTGACCCTCTTCTACCCGTGGCTCTCTTCTACCCGTGACCCTCTTCTACCCGTGACCCACTTCTACCCATAACCCTCTTCTACCCGTGACCCACTTCTACCCATAACCCTCTTCTACCAACGGGCGCATTCTACCTGTGGCTCTCTTCTATCTATGGCTCTCTTTTACCCGTGGCTCTCTTCTACCCGTGGGTGTCTTCTACCTGTGGCTCTCTTATACCTGTGGGCGTCTGCTACCCATGGCTCTCTTCTACCTGTGGCTCTCCTCTACCTATGGTTGTCTTCTATCTAAGTATGAATCATGTGGAACACACACATCGAGTCCACAAGGCAGCTCTTCATGACGGATAAATAACATTTGTATAAATTGTCATGTAGATTTTGTCATGTGGCTGCAACCGTGGGTGTCTCACAAAGGGAGTTGGTTACTCGCATCAGAAGAAGTCAGTCCACATACTTTGGGCATGTCACGAGAAGGAGAAAGCTGGATTTCGTTATAACAGGGAAGTTGGAGGGGTTGTGAGGCAGGTGGAGACAAAGAGAGAAGATGCTGGACAGTTTGACAATATTGTATGGAGGAACGTCAGTATCAGCAATGTTTGGCAGTACGAGAGGCAGAAGGTTGTGGACAGACATGATCACCAACGCCACACATGGACCATAAGAAGAAGATGTTACAGTAACATTAGAACCAGGTATGCTGTTACCCTGAACCCTAATCTCAGACCCTTATATTGTAGGGAAAACCTGTTCTGGTGGATCACAGACCCTTATATTGTAGGGAAAACCTGTTCTGGTAAATCTCAGACCCTTATATTGTAGGGAAAACCTGTTCTGGTAAATCTCAGACCCTTATATTGTAGGGAAAACCTGTTCGGGTGAATCTCAGACCCTTATATTGTAGGGAAAACCTGTTCAGGTAAATCTCAGACCCTTATATTGTAGGGAAAACCTGTTCTGGTAAATCTCAGACCCTTATATTGTAGGGAAAACCTGTTCTGGTAAATCTCAGACCCTTATATTGTAGGGAAAACCTGTTTGGGTGAATCTCAGACCCTTATATTGTAGGGAAAACCTGTTCAGGTAAATCTCAGACCCTTATATTGTAGGGAAAACCTGTTCTGGTATATCTCAGACCCTTATATTGTAGGGAAAACCTGTTCTGGTAAATCTCAGACCCTTATATTGTAGGTAAAACCTGTTCGGGTATATCTCAGACCCTTATAATATATTGTAGGGAATACCTGTTCGGGTAAATCTCAGACCCTTATATTGTAGGCAAAACCTGTTCGGGTGAATCACAGACCCTTATATTGTAGGGGAAACCTGCTTGGGTGGATCACATACCCTAGTGTAATACAGAAAACCTGCCCCCTGGGTGGATCTCAGAGCCATATGTGATATGGAAAAATGTGTTTCAGATCTCAGCGGTACATGTTAGTAATAGTTTTTCCTGTGTGGATCTCACAGCTGCAGATGGCACAGACAAATACATACTATGGGTGGATCTCACAGCTGCAGATGGCACAGACAAATACATACTATGGGTGGATCTCACAGCTGTAGATGGTAGTCACACAATGGCATTTGTACCATCAATCCATCTAGTAATTCAGCATCAACTAAAATGAGCCATTGCTTGAATGAAGGTATGCAACATTACTGGATCAAGAGAACAATCAGATCTCTCCAACAATTCATTACTGAAGAAAGTTGGTTATCAAGACCAACAAAAATGGAGGACATTAATATTTTAACATATAAACATGCAAGCAAGTCTACAGATGATCGTTATGAAGGGAAGTGTAGCAGAAAGGCAGGGCAGAGGAAGGCCACAACGGAGATGGATTCCAGATGTGGCAGACGACTGACATATGACAGAGGCAGGACTTGTGGCCTATGACAGAGAGACACTTAGAAAGTAGATTTATTTGGTTGTTTTGGGATTTGAAATTTAAATATTGAGCACAACCCACTACTGGCAACACTGATCGTATTCTGGTATGAACTTATGGCCTATCCACGTCAATATGGAAGCACTATACTCGAGTTTCGCTCTCGTTTGAGCTCGTCAGTAGTGCATATCCCTGACCGGATCCGGAAACACGCCGTTTCCGGATCCGGTCAGGGATATGCACTACTGACGAGCTCAAACGAGAGCGAAACTCGAGTATAGTGCTTCCATATTGACGTGGATAGGCCATAGGTTCATACCAGAATACGATCAGCGTTGCCAGTAGTGGGTTGTGCTCAATATTTAAACTTAGAAAGTACTAGTTTAGTTTAATTTAGTAGACGGATCAACATCACAGCATGTGGGTGTAACCCATAAGTGCTCCTTTATACTCCTAACTCAAGCCTGAGTCCGGAGAATCTCAGCTCAGTGCACAAACTCTGTAGCACCGGCCAGGATCCTGAAATACTTTGGGTAGATTTTTAACTCAAAATTTTGCCCGGGCAAGAAGTCCACGTGAAAAATTCCCGGCCTCACTGGGGCTTGAACCTGGGACCTCCAGCACTCAAGGCAGACACCATATCTTGAGACCACTCATGGGGGACAGTTCTGCACAAAACACTCCATGCGATGGACCAACCAAGAGGAGAAATATCAATTCCACATCCCATCATTCCATACAAGGGTGACATTTTCTCAGAGACTCCTAGGGGTCATCGCTGGAGCTATGGAGTTTATGTATTAAGTGACACTTCTGGCAGGTTGCCCTGCAGACAGAGACAAAGCCAGATGGGATCAAACCCACTGCAGTGAAGTTATTCCCCTTGTTTACCCGTGCCCCAAATGAAGTTATTGCCCTTGTTATACTGTGCCCCAAGCAAATGGCCACTAGCTGAATACATTCATGAAATACAAAATTTCTGAACAAGAGATTTGAGTCCAGTAACTGGCATGTTCATGTCATAATGGAATGTACAATAAAACTGTTCCAAGAAATACGTTGTGCATGAATGTTAGTCATTCAATGTTTACACAACAACAGTGTTGATCAAGTATGTTCAATATGTACACATCATGTCCCAGAACTTTAACCAATAACAGCACAGGCAGGAGACATATCAGAAGGTAACTGGAACACTCATCATCTAGCCCCTCTACCAGATCTGTTGAGTGAGTGTGATAACCTGGATTTGAACTGTCATTAACTCTGAAGCTAATGATGTCACATAACCACATAACACAACACAGACGTATACTCATTGAGATGTGAGTGTACTTGTGTAACTCAGACAGACAGAGAGGGAGGAAAGGGAGAGAGTGGCAGACAGAGCGGGGGAGAGAGAGAGGCAGACAGAGCGGGGGAGAGAGAGAGGCAGACAGAGCGGGGGAGAGAGAGAGGCAGACAGAGCGGGGGAGAGAGAGAAAGACAGAGACAGAAAGAGAAAGAGAAAGAGAGAGAAAGGAAGGAAGACAGAGAGAGAAAGATAGAGAGAGAGAGAGTGAGAGAGACTTCGCAATATGAGACATGACAATATTAGACATGGAGGAATGCTTATTATAACAGTTAAGAGCAAATTCTAGAGGTATGTAACAGGAATTCCAAGAAATAACTACATCAAACAGGTATCAGAAACAGCTACATGACACAGACATACAAGAAACAACTACATGACACAGACATACAAGAAACAACTACATGACACAGACATACAAGAAACTACATCACACAGACATACAAGAAACAACTACATCACACAGACATACAAGAAACTACATCACACAGACATACAAGACACAACTATATCATACAACACAACACACAACACGACACACATAACACACAACATGACAACACAAGCACAACATAACAATACACATGACATGAAGAAAACCAAACAGGTACCGTGCATATAGAAACCATGGCAACATGTGTTCTTCTCACACACACACACACATGCACACACACACACTTAGTGGTTGCTGACACTTTCATATACTAGCTCGTGCAGCTCTGTTCAAAGCTTGACAGCTCATGAATTCTGTCTTCCCTTCCCCCCCCCCTTCCCCATTGTGAATGCTGCTATCATCTGCTCTCTTCCATGTTCAACAGTTTGTGGACCCTGTGTGGAAGATTTCTATTGGCTGGATTCTGTGTGGAAGATTTCTATTGGCTGGATTTTAATTCTGCATACCCTATGTAAAAGATTTCATTGGTTGAATTCTGCATGGAAGATTTCTATTGGCTGGATTCTGTGTGGAAGATTTCTATTGGCTGGATTCTGTGTGGAAGATTTCTATTGGCTGGATTTTAATTCTGCATACCCTATGTAAAAGATTTCATTGGTTGAATTCTACATGGAAGATTTCTATTGGCTGGATTCTCTATGGAAGATTTCTATTGGCTGCACCTTGTGTGGAATATTTCTATTGGCTGGATTCTGTGTGGAAGATTTCTATTGGCTGGATTCTGTGTGGAAGATTTCTATTGGCTGGATTCTGTGTGGACGCTTTCTACTGGCTGGATTCATTCTCTGGCATAGCAACTTCTGTGATTTCATCTCCGCAGTTACTTACACAACCTGTTAGATACATTGGTCAGAGGTTACAATATATATGCATATGTATTATCATATCAGCAGTCATGAGGTCATCGCTAGGAGGTTATGCTGATAATATGAGCGCGACCAAATGGGGTTTTGAGATTTGCACTCGCTGTCGAGGAAACGACAAGCCACCTGTTCCTCTGTGCATTCAGGCCGGCCCCTCAAATATCCATAGCGATTTCCTGCTTCTGTCTTGTTTTTGTTTTACTTATCATCATCCAGCATGAGCCTTGATGAATGAGACATCATGCTTCTCCATAGATCTCAGTGCCTGGTGTTCTGATCAACTCTGTTGATGATATCCACCAACCCCATCATCTTCCACCATCCAGCATCATTTCTCAGAGTCAACAAAACTCATCTAAACAACAGCACAACCCATCCACACAACACACAACCCATCTAAACAACAGCACAACCCCTCCACACAACAATACAACCCATCTAAACAACAGCACAACCCATCCACACAACAGCACAACCCATCCACACAGCACAACCCATCCACACAACAGCACAACACATCTAAACAACAACACAACTCATCTAATCAACAGCACACTCCCTCCAAACAACAGCACAACCCATCTAAACAACAGCACAACCCATCCACACAACAGCACAACACATCTAAACAACAGCACAACCCATCTAAATTACAGCACAACTCATCCACACAACAGCACAACACATCTAAACAACAACACAACTCATCTAATCAACAGCACACCCCCTTCAAACAACAGCACAGCCCATCTAAACAACAGCACAACCCATCCACACAACAGCACAACACATCTAAACAACAGCACAACCCATCTAAATTACAGCACTACTCATCCACACAACAGCACAACACATCTAACCAACAGCACACCCCCTCCAAACAACAGCACAACCCATCTAAACTACAGCACAACTCATCTAACCAACAGCACACTCCATCTAAGCAAAAGCACAACACATCATATAAACAGCACTCCATCAAAACAACAGCACACCCCATCTAAGCAAAAGCACAACTCATCTTATAAACAGCACACTCCATCAAAACAACAGCACACCCCATCCAAACAACAGCATATCTCCCAAATACACAAACAAACACAACAGCTGACCTTTAAACTTCTGGTTGTACACAAACAAAGTGTCCTGGTCTGTCCCATCACTCATCCTCGCCTTCTGGAACCGGTCAATCTGGATCCCACACAATTCTGTGGGGACAGTTACAATCCATGTCATCACACAATAATAACTCCTCACAATTCTGGGGAACAGTAACAATCCATGTCATCGCACAATTATAACCCCACACAATTCTGTAGGGACAGTTACAATCCATGTCATCACACAATAATAACCCCACACAATTCTGTTGAGAAAGTCCAGGTTACATGGCCCAATCACAGTCTGTGCTGATGCCATCCTTGACCCCACTCGTCTAATTCCCATTCACATCAGTTATTGTGTGTAAAATTATAAGTTGTTACGTCAATCATGAAACGACGCAGTACATGATGATGATGATGATGATGATAATGATGATAATGATGATGATGATAATGATGATGATGGTGATGATGATAGCAATATCATGAATACGTGTCAAGTAAATAAGTGATGACCAGGTTTTGCACACAAATACCTCTACTAGGTTTATTTGCAGTAGAGTCAACAACAATAAATGGAGCCACATATACATGGAACAACCAAACCGGAGAACAGTCAATCACAGCCAAAAATTCTGGTATGCTTAGATAGCCAATCACAATGAAACATGTGGTTGGTGATAATGACATGTCATGCATCTAAGACAACCAATGAAAGACTGATATGGGTGGTGCTGTATCTAAGTCAACCAATGAAAGACTGATATGGGTGGTGCTGTATCTAAGACAACCAATGGCAAACTGATGTGGGTGGTGCTGTATCTAAGACAACCAATGGCAAACTGATGTGGGTGGTGCTGTATCTAAGACAACCAATGGCAAACTGATGTGGGTGGTGCTGTATCTAAGACAACCAATGGCAAACTGATGTGGGTGGTGCTGTATCTAAGACAACCAATGGCAAACTGATGTGGGTGGTGCTGTATCTAAGACAACCAATGGCAAACTGATATGGGTGGTGCTGTATCTAAGTCAGCCAATGAAAGACTGATGTGGGTGGTGCTGTATCTAAGTCAACCAATGGCAAACTGATGTGGGTGGTGCTGTATCTAAGACAACCAATGGCAAACTGATGTGGATGGTGCTGTATCTAAGACAACCAATGGCAAACTGATGTGGGTGGTGCTGTATCTAAGACAACCAATGGCAAACTGATATGACAAACAGATATCAGCACAACCAATCACTATGAGCTGATTTTACCATCAGTGATTGTGGTGTAACAAGATGTGGACTGTCAGTGATTGCGTTGTAACAGGATGTGGACCACAAGTGATTGTGCTGAAGTGATTGTGGTGTAACAAGATGTGGAATGTCAGTGATTGTGGTGTAACAAGATGTGGACCATCAGTGATTGTGCTGTAACAAGATGTGGACCATCAGTGATTGTGCTGTAACAAGATGTGGACCATCAGTGATTGTGCTGTAACAAGATGTGGACTGTCGGTGATTGTGGTGTAACAAGATGTGGACCGTCAGTGATTGTGGTGTAACAAGATGTGGACTGTCAATGATTGTGCTGAAGTGATTGTGGCGTAACAAGATGTGGACTGTCAGTGATTGTGGTGTAACAAGATGTAGACCATCAGTGATTGTGGTGTAACAAACATGAACATGTGACACAGATGGTTCAACGTCACCTACCATGTCTTCTGCCATCAGGATTTTTGTAGAATATCAAATCTTTCTGTCTGTCATAGCCCACAACCACCACAAAGTGACCTATGGGATGAGAGATGTGCAGTTAGCATTGATAAACTCTCTCATCCTGACACAACATGCAACAAATAATGGCACAAGAGACCTAACAATGATGGGATGAGAGATGTGCAGTTAGCATTGATAAACTCTCTCATCCTGACACAACATGCAACAAATAATGGCACAAGAGACCTAACAATGATGGGATGAGAGATGTGGAGTTAGCATCGATAAACTCTCTCATCCTGACACAACATGCAACAAATAATGGCACAAGAGACCTAACAATGATGGGATGAGAGATGTGCAGTTAGCATTGATAAACTCTCTCATCCTGACACAACATGCAACAAATAATGGCACAAGAGACCTAATGTGTATTCTTCCAGTGTTCTTTTCATAGCTTGGAATGTGGAAGGATCTTAGTCTTGGTTAGTCCTTGTCTACCCAGCTGCCTCAAGCCAACTTCCGGAGGTCTTGCTCTGTGGCTTGATGCATGTTTTATATTACAGCCCTTGGCATCTTATAGATCATCTCTTGTGGGACTGTTTTGATAGGGGTTGATATGGGGTTGTGTTAGAGCAACTGTAAGTGTGTACATCATGGGTTGCTAGATGGGCTGGGGACCCGTTCCCAGTCACTGTATGTCCTGTATCAGCCACGACCCATCCTGTCACTATATGTCCTGTATCAGCCAGGACCCATCCCCAGTCACTATATGTCCTGTACCAGCCAGGACCCATCCCCAGTCACTATATGTCCTGTACCAGCCAGGACCCATCCCCAGTCACTATATGTCCTGAACCAGCCAGGACCCATCCCCAGTCACTATATGTCCTGTATCAGCCAGGACCTGCCCCCAGTCACTATATGTCCTGTACCAGCCAGGACCCGTCCCCAGTCACTATATGTCCTGTACCAGCCAGGACCCATCCCGTGTCACTATATGTCCTGTACCATCCAAGACCCATCCCCAGTCACTATATATCCTGTAACAGCCAGGACCTGTCCCCAGTCACTATATGTCCTATACCAGCCAGGACCCGGCCACAGTCACTATATGTCCTATACCAGCCAGGACCCGGCCACAGTCACTATATGTCCTATACCAGCCAGGACCCGGCCACAGTCACTATATGTCCCATACCAGCCAGGACCCGTCCCCAGTCACTATATGTCCTATACCAGCCAGGACCCGGCCCCAGTCACTATATGTCATATACCAGCCAGAACCCATCGCGTCACTGTGTTAGGTATATGGTGCTAGCCCCACATTTGTACAGATCAATTGGCACTCCAGGGGGGAGGGGGTCAATATCATGCTGTCCACCTTGACTGCCCTCAACATTTCCTGGTGTCCACTGTAGGCTGAGTCAACATGGAGGATGCTGGTGTCCACTGTAGGTTGAGTCAACATGGAGGATGCTGGTGTCCACTGTAGGCTGAGTCAACATGGAGGATGCTGGTGTCCACTGTAGGCTGAGTCAACACGGAGGATGCTGGTGTCCACTGTAGGCTGAGTCAACACGGAGGATGCTGGTGTCCACTGTAGGCCAAGTCACATGGAATAATATGATGGCAACAGAGAGGCTGAGTCAACACGGAGGATGCTGATGTCCACTGTAGGCTGAGTCAACAAGGAGGATACTGATGTCCACTGTAGGCTGAGTCAACAAGGAGGATGCTGATGTCCACTGTAGGCTGAGTCAACACGGAGGATGCTGATGTTCACTGTAGGCTGAGTCAACACGGAGGATGCTGGTGTCCACTGTAGGCTGAGTCAACATGGAGGATGCTGGTGTCCACTGTAGGCCAAGTCACATGGAATAATATGATGGCAACAGAGAGGCTGAGTCAACACGGAGGATGCTGATGTTCACTGTAGGCTGAGTCAACACGGAGGATGCTGGTGTCCACTGTAGGCCAAGTCACATGGAATAATATGATGGCAACAGAGAGGCTGAGTCAACATGGAGGATGCTGGTGTCCACTGTAGGCTGAGTCAACACGGAGGATGCTGGTGTCCACTGTAGGCTGAGTCAACATGGAGGATGCTGGTGTCCACTGTAGGCCAAGTCACATGGAATAATATGATGGCAACAGAGAGGCTGAGTCAACACGGAGGATGCTGATGTCCACTGTAGGCTGAGTCAACAAGGAGGATACTGATGTCCACTGTAGGCTGAGTCAACAAGGAGGATGCTGATGTCCACTGTAGGCTGAGTCAACACGGAGGATGCTGATGTTCACTGTAGGCTGAGTCAACAAGGAGGATGCTGATGTTCACTGTAGGCTGAGTCAACATGGAATAGCATGATGTCAATAAAAAGATGTCAATTGAAACGAGAAAAAAGAGTGTTGAGGGGATACATAGAGCCTGTTCTTTTGTATGGATGTCAAACTTGGACAATGAGCAGTCAAGCTGAAAAACATATAATGGCTGCAGAAATATGGTTTCTGAGGAAAATGCAAAGAATACCATGGACAGACAGAAAAACCAATGACCAAGTACTACAGGAGACAAATGACAATCGTAAATTGATTAGAGAAATTAGACATAGACAGTCAACATATTTTGGACATGTTATGAGAAGAAATGGATTGGAGAACTTAGTGACAACTGGCAAGATCGAAGGGAACAGACCAAGAGGAAGACAGAGAGGAAAATACCTGGATGGGACATGGCATGGACGAGACAGGAACACTGAGCTGATCTACGACGCTGGTGATCAAGTGAAATGGCGAGTCATGACCGCCCATGCTTTCCGGCATGGCACACGATTGATTGAATAGAGAGGGTGGAATGTTTGTGGTGGAAGAACATGATGGCAATTGAGGGGGTGGAATGTAACTGTCTGTGGTGGAAGAACATGACGGCAACAGAGAGGGTGGAATCTACCTGTCTATGATGGAACAACTGACATGACAGCCTACCCTGATATGGCCCCTGGTTACAGGTAATGCATGACCAGCACTTTCTCACCTGAAATAAACAACAGATGGAGCTGAATATGTGATCATAACAACAGATGAAATGAACATCATGTCTCAACAACAACAGATAAAATGAACATCATGTCTCAACAACAACAGATAAAATGAACATCATGTCACAACAACAACAGATAAAATGAACATCATGTCTCAACAACAACAGATAAAATGAACATCATGTCACAACAACAACAGATAAAATGAACATCATGTCACAACAACAACAGATGCAATGAACATCATTTCTCAACAACAACAGATGCAATGAACAACATGTCTCAACAACAACAGATAAAATGAACATCATGTCACAACAACAACAGATAAAATGAACATCATGTCTCAGCAACAACAGATAAAATGAACATCATGTCTCAACAACAACAGATGAAATGAACATCATGTCTCAACAACAACAGATGCAATGAACATCATGTCTCAACAACAACAGATAAAATGAACATCATGTCTCAACAACAACAGATAAAATGAACATCATGTCACAACAACAGATGAAATGAACATCATGTCTCAACAATAACAGATGCAATGAACATCATGTCTCAACAAGAACAGATAAAATGAACATCATGTCACAACAACAACAGATAAAATGAACATCATGTCTCAACAACAACAGATAAAATGAACATCATGTCACAACAACAACAGATAAAATGAACATCATGTCACAACAACAACAGATAAAATGAACATCATGTCACAACAACAACAGATGAAATGAACATCATGTCTCAACAACAACAGATAAAATGAACATCATGTCACAACAACAACAGATAAAATGAACATCATGTCACAACAACAACAGATGAAATGAACATCATGTCACAACAACAACAGATGAAATGAACATCATGTCACAACAACAACAGATGCAATGAACATCATGTCTCAACAACAACAGATGCAATGAACAACATGTCACAACAACAACAGATGCAATGAACAACATGTCACAACAACAACAGATAAAATGAACATCATGTCACAACAACAACAGATGAAATGAACATCATGTCACAACAACAACAGATGGAATGAACATCATGTCACAACAACAACAGATGCAATGAACATCATGTCACAACAACAACAGATGGAATGAACATCATGTCTCAACAACAACAGATGCAATGAACAACATGTCACAACAACAACAGATAAAATGAACATCATGTCACAACAACAACAGATGAAATGAACATCATGTCACAAAAACAACAGATGAAATGAACATCATGTCACAACAACAACAGATGAAATGAACATCATGTCACAACAACAACAGATGAAATGAACATCATGTCACAACAACAACAGATGAAATGAACATCATGTCACAACAACAACAGATGAAATGAACATCATGTCACAACAACAGATGAAATTAACATCATGTCACAACAACAACAGATGAAATGAACATCATGTCACAACAACAACAGATGAAATGAACATCATGTCACAACAACAGATGAAATTAACATCATGTCACAACAACAACAGATGAAATGAACATCATGTCACAACAACAGATGAAATAAACATCATGTCACAACAACAGATGAAATGAACATCATGTCACAACAACAACAGATGAAATGAACATCATGTCACAACAACAGATGAAACTGAACATATGGTTACAACAACACCTGTAATGAACATGTGTTTGCAACAACTAAAGGGAGTTGAACATGTCTATGAAAACCGTAACTGGGTAGTGGGTGCATTTCTGTGACAGTCAGGATGCCATGATGACAATGGTGCATTTGTGTGACAGTCAGGATGCCATGATGACAATGGCATTAGTGCACTCAGACAAGGGCTGGATGTCTGAGCACATCATTTGCTAGAGGAGGCAAAGATTGGTCACGTATTCCATCCTGCACTTAGGATCTGACAAAAGAGGGTGATCTTAACACTTCACATACTCCCAGCAGATTCTTGTTACAGAATGTATGTGTGTGCATGCGTGTGTGTGTGCATGCGAGTGTGTGCGTGTGCATGCGGGTGTGTGTGTGTGTGTTTGTGTGTGGTACAGGAACTGACCTTGCTGTCACACCACAAACAGTTCATCAGCGTCCAGTCCACCAGTGAGATCAAGGGGTTATTCTGCTGCAGGTGATCAATCAGCTCTTCAATGGACAGGCTTCTGGAAGTCACACAGAGACAGATGATGACACTTTCAAGCTGACATGCATCAATAACTCAAGCAATAATTTGTGAAATGATTCTAAATTGGAACAGAGCTAACACAGTTTTTAATGATCAGCACACGTCATGTGTGGCAACAAGTGCCATTATAAGAATGAAGATAGAGGCAATCACTAAGCTTTAGGGGGGACTTCCGGTCACAAACATGGAGGATAGGCAGTGAAACGGTCAAGGCCTCTGAGTATTCATGCTCGTGGCTACCGTTGCATTCGCATTTTTTCTCATAGTGGACTGGTAGTTCATGATTCCGTAGCCCTGCTACTGAGTTGAGTGTGTGGCGCGACGCTGTGAGCTGTAAATTTCGTGTGAAATGCTTTTAAATCTGCCCGAGGTTGTGGAGCATGAACTGTATGTTCAGAGCAATGGGGTTGGTTATGTCCCAGAATTGACTGGTTTTTGTGCCTTATGCAGAAATGTGTGGCGGCTGGTCTTCTGGTGGACTACTGCTTCTTGTGACGATGAACTGTGCTTTCGTGGAGGACTGTTGTTCTGGCATTCTGGTGACGGCATTATGTAAGGTGAAATGTTTTTTACATCTGTCTGAGGTGTTTTGGTGTGAAGTGCATGCTAGAAAAAGCTGGTTAGAAAACATCTAGAAATGGAACAACATCTAGAAATATCTGCACGTATGGCAGCCGGTGTGTTGCAGAAGCAACCGGTTTTTCTTGCCTTATGCAGAAATGTGTGGCTGCTGGTTTTCTAGTGCTGCCGTTTCCATTGATGATGAACTGTGTTTTCGAGGACGACTTTTCTATTGACATTCTGGCGATGGCATTATGTACAGTGAAATGTTTCTTTACATCTGTTCGAGGTTGTTTTGTTGTGTGAACTACATTTCGGAGAAACAATGGCTTGGCTGGCTAGAAAACATCTAGAAACGGAACAACAACATCTAGAAACATCCGAGACTTTGTAGGTGAACATCTGGTTGGGAAAGTGACTGCCACTTCCATCAAGGATGAACTGTATGTTTCGTAGAGGACTTTTGTGGTGACATTCTGGCGGTGGCATTATGCACAGTGTGCCTGAGCGGGCCATTGTTTGTTGAGACTCCTGTTTCTTTCACTTTTCACATGGGGCAGTGAGGAACATTTTGTGTGATATTCACTGGCACGGGAATGGGGAATAATGGGGACGACCCTTTGCTGTGATGTTGGAACCACGACTAATGACCAAGCTCTAGGACTAAGGCTTGGGCAACTGGGGCAGCTGCTTCTTCTAACTTTCACTTCATGATCTATCAAGTTTTATATAACTGATAACTTCACAAACTGTTGACACGTGTAACCATCATGTGTCTTGCTGGTCAGTGTTGAAAGTAATAATTTGTACAGTCATCCAAGGCTTCTACCACTTCCAAAGTGCTTCCTTTGTAACAAAGCCAAATTAGTGAATAAAATTATATCTCTAAATACCCTAGAATATCTTTTACCGTTGATTCAATCTCATGCAATGAACAGCAAGTGCTTGAATTTAGTACATGTTCCAAAGCCAAGATTTGGCTTATACAAAACATGTTTAGCATATTCTAGTGCTCACTTATGGAATGACCTCCCGACAGATCTGAAAACTTCATTGAGTCCCTACACATTAAACCGAAAACTCAATACTTACTCCATATCGACTGTATGCCTCCATAAGTCACCTACTGGTATAATTTTTCACTACGCATGTGAGACTGAGAGGTGGGTGAGTAAATGAGAGATTGAGTGAGAGAGTGAGTTTGAGACAAAGAGTGAGTGAGAGAGTGAGTGTGTGTATCAGTATGTGTGAGAGATTGAGTGAGAAAGAGTGATAGTGAGAGAATGAGTGAATGTGAGAGAATGAGTGTGTGTTTGTCTGTGTGTGTTTGTCTGTGTGTGTGTCAGTCTGCCTGTCTGTGTGTGTGAATGAGAAAGGGTGAGAAAGTAAGTGAGTGAGTGTGAGTCAGAGAGTCAGTGAGTGAGTAGGTAAGAGAGAGTGAGTAGGTGAGACAGTGAGTGAGAGAGAGAATTAGTGAGCATGTGTGTGTGTGTGTGTATGTATGTGTCTGAGTAAGAGAGGGAGTGGGTGGGTAAGTGAGAAAGTAAATGAGTGAGAGAGTGGGTGAGTGAGAAAGTGAGTGAAAGAGTGAGTGTGATTTAGTTAAATGAGAGTGTGAGTGAGAGAGAGAGAGAGTACATGAGAGTAAGTGAGAGAAAGAGTGAGTGTGCAAGTGAGAGATTGAGTGAGGGAGTGAATGTGTGTGTATGTGTGAGAGAAAGAAAGGGTGAGTGAGAGAGTGAGGGAGAGAAAGTGAGAGATTGAGTGAGAGAGTGAGTGTGTGTGTCTGTCTGTGTGTGCAAGAGAGAGTAAGAGAGAGTGAGTTTGAGAGAGAGGGGGTGAGTGAGAGAGTAAGTGAGAGTGAGTGAGAGAGAAAGTGAGAGACTGGGTGAGAGAGTGTGTGTGTCTGAGTGTGTGAGAGATAGTAAGAGAGTGAGAGAGTGTGGGTGAGAGAGACAGTGCAAGAGAGAGTGTGTGAGACAACAAGAGAGTTAGTGTGTGTGCATGTGTGTGAAAGAACAAAAAAGAGAGAGAGTTGAGCGCAAGCATGTCAGTTATATGCTATTTCATATTTTTTCTGTATCCTCACATTTCATATTATCCTTTTCACTGCCATGTGAACTTAACATGTACTATATGAAAACTTGTGCACTGCTTATTTCATCATGTTTATGTCAATTTTAAGAATTAACTTATTGAATTGCATCACTATTTTTATGTTACACAATGTATAAATATAATTTTTTTTTCAATTTTTCCCATTTTTGTGGGGATGCTCATGATAATCGTCAGTGTATGTGTGTGTAAAGCGTGGGAGTTTGTTCATATTAGTTGAAGTGATTATGTGTTTGTGTCAAGATGTGTGAGTGTGGGTGGGTGTATGTGTGTGCATGTGTACGTGTGTGCATTTGTATGTGTGTGTGTGTGTGTGTGAGCGTGCATATGCATTAGTAAACTTTTGTCAGTGAGTTTGAGATGTTGATTGAGCATATATATATATATATATATATATATATATATATATATATATATATATATATATATAGAGAGAGAGAGAGAGAGAGAGAGAGAGAGAGAGAGAGAGAGAGAGAGAGAGAGAGAGAGAGAGGAGAGAGGTGAGAAAGTGAAAATATATATATATATACGAGGGAGTGTGTATTTGTGTGTTATTGAGTGGGTATGTAACTGTGAGTTTGTGCAAGTGATGTAAGTATGTATGCAGGGATGTATGTGTGTTTTAATGAATGTGAGTGTGCACGTGCGTCTGCTTGTCTCATAACATGGTAATATGCATTGTTTATGTTTACGACATTCATTTGAAAATGTTTTATTCCTATGTGAATGTATCATGCACTATTGATGTACGAAAGATGAGTGACTGGAAGGGCCGAATGTAAGACGGGCCTGCGTGCCCATTTTGTGACCCTTTGAAAATAAAGTCTGTTCGTTCATTCATTCATGTTGGCAGTCATGATTCACCATCTCACACGATCACCAGAGTCTTCCATCAGGTCTGTGTTCTTGTCGCAATCAAGCCATCCATACATTTATCTGTTAGTCTTCCTCCTGCCCTCTTCCTCTCAAGTTTACCTGCTGCCACGAAGTCTTCCATTTGTCCACCTTTGTTACTTCTATACATAACATCAATTATTTGAATCGCTGGCTCTTTCAGATTGCCATCAGGTCTCATAACAGATGGTGGTTAGTTTAGATGTGTCTTGCATAAAAACACTCTGTGGTGCTTCCATTACATTATGTCATAATCATATAGGCCTCAGCAGTTTCAATGAACAAAGTAAAAATTAGCAGAATTTTTGATAGAATCAAGACATTCAATTAGCCGAAAACACAAGACAGGTGCTCATATAGACACAATTTCACCCACCACTTTCGCATGGTTCTAACATTCCAGATGTCAACTCTGGATATCTTCCTAGGTGAAAGGTGGTTAAGTTCATGATCCAGATTCCTGGAGGTTTTCTCTGTCTTTCTCAATTCATACATCATTCTAACATTCCACATGCCAACTCTGGACATTTTCCTAGGTGAAAGGAGGTTAAGTTCATGATCCAGATTCCTGGAAACTTTCTCTGTATTACATCCTACTTCTCCTCAGAGAAGAGCTTCTCACACTTCTCCTCAGAGAAGAGCTTCCTGTCATCATGGTTGGCAGAGTTATTTCCCATCCATGTCTTCAAACTTGTTGGCGATTGGTTGGTTCGGGAAGCTCAAGTTGTCTATGGGGTGAGTTAGCCACTGCCACACACCTCCCCCCCCCCCCCCTCTTAGTGGTCTCTTACAACACGTAAGGTAGGTTCCAGTGTTAATATTCTTGGCTTCATTGAAGGGTTGTGACAGCACATGGGCAGCATGACAGCCTTCACTGTACCAATATTGGCATCCATTTGTCTCTGGGTGTGTTTGGTCATGAGGACTTTAGCCACACACACATCTGGCTATTTTGGTCAGGGTCTTGCACAGGTCACCTTTTACCCTTTCTTATTCCTTTCACATTTAGCTGAACACACACAGTCTTTTTTTTTCCTGGCTACACACACAGAGTCCATTTTTTCCTGGCTACACACACAGAGTCCATTTTTTCCTGGCTACACACACACAATGTCTGCTTTTGCTTGTACACTATTGCTTGTATGCTATTCAGAATGTCTCACCACGGGTCTATACCCCCGACACCCCCACCAGTGGGTGGGTCTGCCACCACTACACCACTAGGAGACCATGACTAGACAAGGAACAAATACACTGAAGAATTAAAAGAACCTTTTCTGGACAAGAACGCCATTCTGTGAGGCCTTGGTGAACATGTCTGTGACTCTAATTTCATCCACAGAGAAATGTTTCTGGTAGAAAATCTGCAGCAAATCACAACAGACAAAACATAAATTAATGTACAATTGGAAGTGGCAAAATCCCAAAATTGATCAACTATTGGATACAGACCTGACAGACATGTTGTGCTGTTTTTCTGCATGTAAAATAGTGTCTTCAGCACAACAGTCATAATCTTCTTGTATTTTTGTAAGCAACTTTTCTTCTTGGCAACCGCTGAATTTCATTATCAAACAATGTTGTTCTATTCCCTTGTTGTTCTTGCTAAGCTTTTCTCACTTCAGGATACTTCTTGTGCCTACTATTAGCAGTATGGCATTAATTTACATTTTGGTGTAATTTCAATATTTTTCACTAAACTGATAATATCAATGTCTTTCTGGAAATCAGAGTTTTATCTGCTAGGCTAAAATCTTCTATTTGTTATTGCCTGCAGCACATTTGTTATTGCCTGCAGCACATTTGTTGTTATTGCCTGCAGCACATTTGTTGTTATTGCCTGCAGAACATTTGTTGTTATTGCCTGCAGCGAATTTGTTATTGCCTGCAGCACATTTGTTGTTATTGCCTGCAGCACATTTGTTGTTATTGCCTGCAGAACATTTGTTGTTATTGCCTGCAGCGAATTTGTTGTTATTGCCTGCAGCACATTTGTTGTTATTGCCTGCAGCACATTTGTTATTGCCTGCAGCACATTTGTTATTGACTGCAGCACATTTGTTGTTATTGCCTGCAGCACATTTGTTGTTATTGCCTGCAGAACATTTGTTGTTATTGCCTGCAGTGAATTTGTTGTTATTGCCTGCAGCACATTTGTTGTTATTGCCTGCAGCACATTTGTTGTTATTGCCTGAATCACATTTGTTATTGCCTGCAGCACATTTGTTGTTATTGCCTGAATCACATTTGTTGTTATTGCCTGCAACACATTTGTTGTTATTGCCTGCAGCACATTTGTTGTTATTGCCTGAATCACATTTGTTGTTATTGCCTGAATCACATTTGTTATTGCCTGCAGCACATTTGTTGTTATTGCCTGCAGCACATTTGTTGTTATTGCCTGCAGTACATTTGTTATTGCCTGCAGCACATTTGTTGTTATTGCCTGCAGCACATTTGTTGTTATTGCCTGCAGCACATTTGTTATTGCCTGCAGCACATTTGTTGTTATTGCCTGCAGCACATTTGTTGTTATTGCCTGCAGCACATTTGTTATTGCCTGCAGCACATTTGTTGTTATTGTCTGAATCACATTTGTTATTGCCTGCAGCACATTTGTTGTTATTGCCTGCAGCACATTTGTTGTTATTGCCTGCAGCACATTTGTTGTTATTGCCTGAATCACATTTGTTATTGTCTGCAGCACATTTGTTGTTATTGCCTGCAGCACATTTGTTGTTATTGCCTGCAGCACATTTGTTGTTATTGCCTGAATCACATTTGTTATTGCCTGCAGCACATTTGTTGTTATTGCCTGCAGCACATTTGTTGTTATTGCCTGAATCACATTTGTTATTGCCTGAATCATATTTGTTATTGCCTGCAGCACATTTGTTGTTATTGCCTGTATCACATTTGTTATTGCCTGAACCACATTTGTTATTGCCTGAATCACATGTGTTATTGCCTGAATCACATTTGTTATTGCCTGCAGCACATTTGTTGTTATTGCCTGAATCACATTTGTTATTTCTTGCAGCACATTTGTTAACCTGCTAACTGGAAGTTGTTGAAGCTGGAGCGTGTCTAGTTGTCTCCCTCAGCTCCACATCAGTGATCTGTGCTGCCACCTGTTGTCTACATTGCTACCTGAATAGGTGAATGATTCCACCTCCTGAAATGAGGTTTTACAAAGAGAGATCAGGTCATAATTTGTTTGAATGTTTTTCCTTTTAATCTTTGTCATTTCCCTATGAACTGTTAGACCTAATTGTTGTGACATCCCATTGAGTGTGTTTAGTTCATCGTACATCATATTCCGTGTCTGGGACCGGAGGGTAATGGGGTCAGCAAAGTCCAGATATCCAAGCTGATCTGCCAGTCCGTGGAATCCCATTTCTGGCAGGAGTTATTGTTGTTCTTATTATACAGTCTTCATCCAGTACAAATAATACAGGTGGCATAAGACGCCCCGCCTCACACCTGATCTTATTACAAACACTGAGTTGTCCCTGGTGAAGAACTTTGCACCTCATTTCTTTATATCTTACCTAAGTTAATTCATCTCCTGTGGGATTCCATAGTACCTCATCAATTTCCAACAGAAGTCCCTATCAACGCTGTCAAAGGCTTCTCAGCACAAGTGTAGTGTCAAAGATCACGAAGCTTTCACAACCAATTAAATCTGCTCCTGGTTTACAGGTCTGTAGAAGACAACGGCCTGCACGGTTCACGTCTGCCTAACAAAGAGAGACCCCAATTTCTGTGGCATACTTGCCTTATTCAACGTCTGCCTAACAAAGAGAGATCACATGTTCTGTCACATACTTGCCTTGTTTAAGTGGTCAGTGTTGACGCCCAGAGTGACCGTGTATAGGCATGACTGGACATTGTGTCGGTTGAGAATGTAAGCCAAGTCTATGGTCCAGATACTGCCAACAAAGTACACAGTGAGAGAACATCTTAGATACATGACAGAGTGGATGTTACGTTGTACGTGTCCCGTCAGACTATCTCAGGTAAATGACAAGAGTGGATGTCACGTTTCACATTTCATGTCAGACTATCTCAGGTAAATGACAGAGTGGATGTCACATTTCACATTTCATGTCAGGTGATCTCAGGTAAATGACAAAATGGATATTGTGTTTTACATGTCATGTCAAGCCATTTAATGTAAATGACAGAATGGAGGTAAAGTTTTACACATGACAGATTATTTTACTACATGCAGAATGTGTGACATAATTTTAAATGCCTTTACAATTACTTGAGTAATCAAGGCAATTTGGCATCTAAGACCGGGGTTGTGCTGACAGACAGATTCCACAGCGACTCTGTGATTACCATGGGGGTAACACTGCTCCAGCCGGCTTCCTGGCCTAGAGGTTAGTGACTTTTCTCCATAATCTCTGTATACTCTCATAAGTAACGTGACGATAGTGAGAATCAGCAGTGGTTCGAATTGCGTCGGTAACTTACGGGGTATGTGAGCCGGCCGCTCAGAAAGCAATGGCAAGCTACTGAGCGTAATCTTGCCAAGAAATCAACAATCAGCTGATAGATGCTGATGTTGACAGTGATGTCCTGTAAAGGATATGCAAACATTTTTTTTTAAAAATAACACTGCTCCACATTGGAACAACTGACAATGTGTGTGATGTATTTCAGTCAAATATAATTCACTCATTCACTTCATAAGATATATAACTCTGTAGCATGCATTTAATGATAATTAGCAAATTATGCTAGGCAATATATCATATCCATGTGACACAATCTGAATATTGAAGAAGGTTGGCTACTAAAGATGATAAAACAAAGAAAATTGAAATATTTTGGTCACTTGAAATGTCAAGAAAGTTTGGAGAGAACAATAATACAGGGGTATACGCCCGGGAAGAGAGGAAGAGGAAGGCCAAAGAGAAGATGGATGCAGGATGTGGCGGATGATCTCCAGATGGGTGTATCGGACGCGGGACATCTTGCTTATGATCAAGAGGTTTTCCGGAAGGTTCGTATGGGAGCAAGGTTCTGCAATGGATATGCTATTGAATGAATGAATGAATTAATTAATTAATTAATGAGTGAATGAATGAATGAATGAATGGATGAATAAATTAATTAATTAATTGTGCAACCTGTTCTT
Source organism: Cepaea nemoralis (assembly GCA_014155875.1). NCBI lineage: Eukaryota > Metazoa > Mollusca > Gastropoda > Stylommatophora > Helicidae > Cepaea > Cepaea nemoralis. The sequence goes on from JACEFZ010000723.1 coordinate 100,142, forward strand.
TCTGGCTTCTGTGTGTAAAGTCACTAAAGAAAGACACTGTTTTGAATGCCAGATTGTTTAAGTACATGACAGAATGAGTGCCATATTTTATATATGCCATGCCAAAATATTCAGTCCTAAGGACTGGCATGAAGTTTTTCACACATGCAACTCCATAATAAATCTAGCTGTGTGACTGCCTGGACATGGTTGGTAAAATAATGTGATGGTTTCTTCTTACCGTCCACGTTGAGGTAAAAGATCTACTCAGAGAAAACATTCAACTGTGGGTGTAAGTAAACGTACAGGACATTGCTCCACACCCTGGAGGGTCTTGGATATATGGTGCTAGCTGTATATTTGTATAAATCAATCAGTCCTGGCTGGGTGATGTGGTCATCAGCAAGCTGACCACCTGTACACCCCAACATATTTCCAGGTGACCAGCTCAGCTGGGTCGACCTGTGAGTTCAGCTCAATTCTGCTTTACTCCCTGTCATGAGAGGTGATTTGAACACGTGCCCACAGAACTGTGGCCAGCTGTCATTGCATTTTGGAATGATGGCCTACTCTTCCCAGTGGCCAGCTGCCCATAAAGTCTCCCCATGGCGTGCCCTTACCTGAGAAGGATAGCCATTCAAGCCACCATCCTGGGATCAGGGGTGTATTTAGAACTTCCTTGGGTTTCTTGATTTGTGTAAAATGTAGCCACAAACAGATTTAAACCTGGCAGTTGTAAGGTTTGAGGTGGACACTCAATCTCTACACCACATTGCCTTTAATTGACAGGTCAATTATTGGTAAATGACAGCCCGCATGTCATATTCTATATGCCAATGATGGGATAGATGTCATATTCAATATGTCAATGATGATATTAGTGTCAAATTCAACACGTCAACAGGTGATACACAGAATTCACATGTCATGTGCCAACAACTTATACATGGATATCATATACAATAACAAGGAAATGACAACAATGACACAAGGAACACATTATGTACTGCTTCAAATTGATCAAAAGATGCAGTCAAGTATAAATAATAACATGTCAGTAAACATCAAAAGCAACAAAACATCACAAGCAACAAAACATCACAAACCATCACAGACCTTTCTCCACACTGCAAGGAATCAAGGTCTTTAGTGTACACATCGTCACAAGGCTCGCCAAACATCCTGAAACAGCAGGGCATCTTGTCACTTTGTGTTTGTGTTCTCACATTAACACATCTACACCCACACAACCACATTGCAGTAACTTCTGAGATTTACACCCACACAATCAACTTGTAGTAACTTCTGAGATTTACATCCATACAATCAACTTGCAATAACTTCTGACATTTACACCCACACAACCAACTTGTAGTAACTTCAGAGATTTACATCCACACAATCAACTTGCAATAACTTCTGAGATTTACACCCACACAATCAACTTGTAGTAACTTCTGAGATTTACATCCACACAATCAACTTGCAATAACTTCTTAGATTTACACCCACACAATCAACTTGTAGTAACTTCTGAGATTTACACTGACACAATCAACTTGACTCTTCTGAGATTTACACCCACACAATCAACTTGTAGTAACATCTGAGATTTTCACCCACACAATCAACTTGTGGAAATATCTGAGATTTACACCCACACAATCAACTTGCAATAACTTCTGAAATTTACACCCACACAATCAACTTGTAGTAACATCTGAGATTTTCCCCCACACAATCAACTTGTGGCAACATCTGAGATTTACACCCACACAATCAGCTTGCAATAACTTCTGAAACTTACACCCACACAATCAACTTGCAGTAACATCTGAGATTTACACCCATACAATCAACTTGTAGTAACTTCTGATATTTACACCCACACATACTAATGGGCCAGTTGCGGTCTGAATATGTCACCATGTGGCCTTTCCTTGGAGAGCTGAGTGTCAGCCAGATCCTCTGGTCACTTCCTGCCGTACTATTCTCTTCAGGCCGTGATGGTGTATCTGTTCTTCCACAATACACACGCAATCTCAAAGAACACTGACCATATCTACTTCACCAATATCCCATCCAGAGGTGCATATTCAGCCAATGTACCTACTTGCTCGTTTCCCACCACACCAGTTTGTCCTGGGGGTAAGATCCCTATGTTTGCTTTTTTAATCCTCCATAAAGCCTTCACCCTTCTTAGCATGCTCTATGAGTTAGTTACAATCACAACATGTGTATGCTATTTTTCTTCCAGCCAGCGGAATGCAGCTGTGTCTGCCTCCACCTCCATTCTCAGACTAGTATCAAAAGCCACGATCTCCGGTACTAACCACCATCCATTAACCTTTGCTATGAACCTCCAGGCACGTCTTGTGTCACTTAGCATAGCGCCATCCATGCACGAGGGGAAGTCAATAAGTAAGTCACAAATGGCTGTAGAAAAATAACTAAATATGATAACAACTTGAAACAAATTTATTTTTATACAGACATTGTCCCTTTATTTCTCAACACAATTTCCACCAACATTGATGCACTTATCTCATCGTTTTATCTGTCCTCCCAAACCGGCCGCATAGAACTGCGTGGTTTGTTTTCTAAACCACGTTTTCAATTCACATTCAACTTCGGCATCATTCGCGAAATGTCTCCCACCAAGGTGACTTTTCAGTGGACCAAAAAGGTGGAAATTGCTAGGGTCTAAGTCGGGGCTGTAAGATGAATTTTCCAGAACTTCCCACCTTAGTTGGTTAATTTTATCCTGAGTTAATCGAGTCGTATGTGGCCTGGCATTGTCATGAAGAACACTCCTCTAGTCAGCAGTCCTGGACGTTTTCTTCGAATTGCATTATGAAGCATGAGAGCACCCTATTGCAGATGCTACAGAGTTTATCGTTACTCGCCTGTCACCTCTAATCTTCTCCTCCACCCGCTGCATGGATGCTTCTGTTGTAATCTCAACAGGACGGCCAGATCAGATTTCATCAACAATTTTAGAGCGTCCTTGGGAAAAATTTTTCTACCCAGCTATGCACCGCTTTATGGGACAAACATTTGTCAACATAAACAGGAAGCATTTCCTTATGAATGTCCTTTGCAGGCAGTCCTTTTGCCCACAAAAAATGCATAACAGCACATTGCTCTTTGGTTGTACACTCCGTAAGTACAGTCGCCATTTTGTTTATGCGCTGCGCATGTGCATTAGACACCTAGAGCCACCTGACGAACAGGAATATAAAGTTTGATGTTGCTGTCACCTAATGATACCTGTAGAAAACACCAACTACATTTACCTGTGACTTACTTATTGACTCACCCTCGTAGATTACATCACGTGAGCACAAATTGTGTGTCCGTGTTAGCCCTCCCTCTAAGTGCTGCCTGCTGGCCAATCCCTACACTCCGATCCAATGTTTGACATTTTCTCTGGCATTTTGACCCACTCCCCTCATCTCCCAATGTTTTAAAGCATACACACGTTTCTAATTGTGTGTCCTCTGCCTGAGCCATTCATGATTTTCCTCTTATCAGCCGGTGGCCCTTATCTGTGTCCAGGAGACAACATAGGATATGAAATATTCAAACATATATTCTACAAAACAAACATAACTCATGGCAATTAAATACTATGGAAGAAGACGATGAAGAAGCATGGAAGAACCTGAGGATCATGGATACACATGCCAGACCACAGTCCCAGGAGTAGCACTGCTGGATGTAGGGCACCGCGATGATGTGTCGGTTCTTGACCTTGCCCACTGCCTGTTGACCTGAAAGTGGTTTTGTTAAACACACAAGAGAAGTTAACTCAAATACAAGTGGGTGTTGTTAAAGAAACAGATTGTGGGGGATCTTTCCCACTCTGTCTCTCTGTCTCTCTCCCACTCATATAATACACTCCAACTCATTGACATTCTCACTCACTCTCACTCATCCACATTCTCAAACTTTCTCCCACTCTCTCCCCCTCACTCACACTCTCGGTCACAATAAACTAAATTAGGCGGTCTGAGTGACACTCTACACAGTGAGGAAGAGCCAGGTTTAATCAAACTGCTGCTGCAAACTATTAGCATAACTTCTCAGTGGCTTTTGAGATGGGGGATTGAGCTAACGTTTGAATAACCCGAGTGAAGCTGATTCTGTAACCTAGCATGTTTAGTTTAGTTTAGTTTAGTCGACGGATCAACATCACAGCACACGGGTGTAACCTTAAGTGCTCCGTTCTACTCCTAACTCAAACCGAGTCTGGAGAAGCTCAGCTCAGTGCACGAACTCCGTAGCACCGGCAAGGATCCTGAAATACTTTGCGTAGATTTTTAACTCAAAATTTTGCCAGGGCAGCGCTGGTGGGCTACTCTTTTTCGATTTCCAACTGCCAAGGGATGTTTTAACGTGCACAACAATACACACAGGCGTCCGATCTCACTACCCGGAGACCAGGGGACATTTTGCTACTAGATGTCCACGTGAAAAAATTCCGGTCCTCACTGGGGCTTGAACCTGAGACCTTCAGCACTCGAGGCGGACACCAAACCTCGAGACCATTCAGCCCCCTTAATACCCTATAAGTTGGTAACCTCATGAATGTATTTCTACACAATAGGATGGAAGATTCAAGTCATCACCAGTCTACAATTCTGCATTTAGTACAGCGTGAGCACATCAAAATGACAACAATAACAACAACAGCGAGATGTGCGACATGATCACATTACAAACAAACCTAGCATGTTTTTTGTTTTATTGCCTCATTGCAGTTTCTTGCCATGGGTCCAAGATGTGATAGCACCATCATATTTTGTAGGCTAGAGTTATGAGGAAGAGGTGATAAGTCCGTATACTGTTAGATGAGATATTGAGTGTCGTGATCTTGAACAATGAAATACTCAGGAATCCACTCACTGAACTTCTTGCTACTATAACTTTTTGTTATTAAATAAACATCTGAACAACACATGGCATTGTCATCAGGGTAGCGAGATATAACTGCTCATGCATCTGTAATTAGTAATTAATGAATAATAATTCATTGATGGCCATTGTAAATTGTGAATTAGGTCACAGCACATCCTATCGAAAAAGGAAAGTAACCAATGGGTCCATAACATGATTCTGCATAATAAACTATATATCTTGCCACATTTTTAAGCTAACATTAATAATGCACAGAGTAATTAATTAATTAATTAGTAATTAATTAGCTGCCATTTTTAATTGCTAATTATGCCATGATGCATCATATCTAAAAACAGATGACATGAGCAGTTAGGCTTCGTTAGCCTGCTCGCAATGATGTATGGTTACTAAGATGTTGGTATACAATTTTTTAAAAGATACAGTAGTAAGAAGCCACATTTTTATCACTTCAGCTCTCAGTATGACGTGGACACAAAGCAAACCTGCTTAGTGAGCGGATTCCTTAATATTTCTTTGTTTAAGGTCACAGCACTAAAATATGAATATCTTCGCTTAGAATTGACATACGGGCATCTTTGAGGCACCGTTGGATTTAGTTTCTCAAGGCCTATCTATCTGTGGTGGTCTCATTAGTAAATACCCAAGTTTAAAATCATGATTAAAGTACCTAAATTTAATTTGTTTATTAGTAGTTAATAGTAGTAGTAGTTTTTTGTTTTTTTTAATTCGCATATCCTTTTACAGGACATCGCTGTCAACAGCATCTTTCAGCTGTCTGTTGATTTCTTGGCAAGATTACGCTCAGTAGTTTGCCATTGCTTTCTGAGCAGCCGGCTCAGTTATCCCGCGGGGGGAATTTGGGAAGTCACCAGCGGGGGTCGAACCGCTCCCAGCTCTCGTCCGCTACGAGACTGCCTGATAAACGGGATTACGGAGAAAGTGTTGTAACCCCTCGGCCAGAGAGACCGGCAGTAGTAGTCTAATTATTAGAAGAAAGTGTCTATACGGACTCCGCTCCGTATAAACTACTCTGTCTAAACTACTCTGTCTATTCGGACTCCACTCCGTATAAACTCTCCCTTATTAATATTAGAAATACTAACTTGGAGAAAGAATCAGAATGAAAATGATGTACCATTGGATTTCATTTGTCAGCTCTATTCAAGACTTATGCACATAACTGTTGATGTGTTCGTGTTATGGACGCTTAGACTTTTGAGAATGTCTGATATTTAGGTGTTAACTTCGCTCTTCTCTTGCATCTTTCTTACTTAACTGAGTACTTCGACATAAGAACATACCAGAATCTGTCTCATTAATAATATTAATATCTCCTTCCATATTGGGCGCGCATGTTGGAAGTGTGACAGACGGGATGAGATTTGCTGTTATCTTGTTGCCGGAGTTTGTTGTTGTTGTAGAAGACACGTGTAGGCGACGAAGACGTAGATGAAGCAGCACAACCCGGGGCCCAACTGTTTGTTTACAAGTGTTGTCTGCCTGGCGGATGTGACGTCACAGGCCGGCCAGCTGCTCGCCCGCCAGGCCCTGTCCAGGTTAAACTTCTTTCTGTGGTTCAGATCTTCGTTACCCCAGGCCTGACTCGCTGGCCTGCCGCTACCGTGGTCGTGTGTTCAAGTCCTTACAGTGATGGATTCATTTTTGTAACTTAGCTGGGGTCTCGGGTCGCTTCTGCCTAAAATAGGTACAAGAAAATGACAACACACGGGAGGTATGACAACACACGGGAGGTCTGACAACACACGGGAGGTCTGACAACAAAAGGGGGGTATGACAACACACGGGAGGTCTGACAACACATGTGACGTCTGACAACACACGGGAGGTATGACAACACACGGGAGGTCTAACAACACACGGGAGGTCTGACAACACACGGGAGGTCTGACAACACACGGGAGGTATGACAACACACGGGAGGTCTGACAACACATGGGAGGTATGACAGCACACGGGAGGTCTGACCACACATGGGAGGACAAACAGCTGTCACATGTCATTCCGAGGTCATACATTGTGTTCTCTGGCTTGATCGCCCTGCCACTGACAGCGATGTGGCATCTCTAATCAATGTGTTATTTAATACCACAATAACACAGCTGCTGTGTCAAGATTGATGACGGAACCCGCGTCCGTGCACCACTGGCCCACTTTATCCACCGCCGCCTGCATGTCTGTAGATACTAGTAGATATTCCACCCAGTTTCTCGCCTGTCTGCAAACAAGTACATCGTCCACAAATGCCACAACGCGTCCAATCACCACTGCCTCCATCGTCAATATTTTTGATTGTGCAGGTGTGAACAGCGCTGGCTAAATGTTGGATCACTGTTAGTTACCCTATTCACAACATTCGTCTCAGAAAGCACATCACCGTTGCTTCCAAGTTCTTCCTAATAATGTTTCATCCACGGTGGATGATTCACTGCCATACAACATAACATGTTCTATATAACATCATGTTAATCTCATTCTAACACTCAATTCAATTATTTGGTTATTTTTCTTAACTGCGGCTTTTAATTGGCCTGTTCTGCCTTTAACCTTTAACCTCTGCAGCACATTGCCATCCGATCTCATGACTGCCCCTAGGTATCTGAATGTATTAACTTGGTTTAGCATTGTCCCTCATATTTTTATATCCCATTTTGGTGTTTTTGTCACGTAACCATTGTTTTTGTCTTCTGTATATTTTATTAAAGTCTCTTTTGCAGGTCAGCATGACTGAATAGATTAGAAGGCGTGTTCTGCTGATGCCGAGGTAAGCGGTTCAACCCCTACACCGTACAGTTGGACTAAAATGTTGACCTGTCGGCCTTGACTTGGGGACGTAAATTACAAGTGCCTCTGAAGTCGGAGTGGGTTCGCCCGATGGCAAAGGACACTGTTAATAGGGAAAGCTAATCCACACGCAAAATTCAGCCCATCACTACTACAAATAGTGTGTATGGACTAGGCTTGAGTTCAAAGCGAGCCAGCGCAAAAAAGTCTCTTGTTATTACTTTGAGAGAGAGAGAGAGAGAGAGGGAGAGAGAGAGAGAGAGGAGAGGGAGGGAGGGAGGGAGAGAGGGAGGGAGGGAGAAAGGGAGGGAGGGAGAGAGAGGGAGGGAAGGAGGGAGAGAGAGGGAGATGGAGGGAGAGAGGAAGGGAGAGAGGAAGAGAGAGAGAGAGAGAAAGGCAGGGAGGGAGAGAGAGGGAGAGAAGACATCCGGTGACCTTGGATCACTGACATCATAAGGAAGTCACCTGTAGATCACCTGTCAGAGCATGGTCGTTAAAGACCCACCTGTCGATATTTGCGTGTCTCCAATGCGCCTACGTAACCGCTGCTCTTAAAGACGACTTGGCATTGACGCACGGAAATGTCAAACAGGCAATTAGAAACCCAGCCGCTGGGATGCTGTAGCGAGATGCTGGAAGAACGCACATACAGGTGTCAGTTGGAAAGGGGGTGGGTGAGGATGTCGCTTCATCGAAAAACGTGACAAACAAGTGAGTGACATTGAATAGTCTGTCGCCACAGGACGGGGCTAGGATGTAAACATGGAGTTAAACGACAGTTCGTGACAACAAACAAGACAAACTATTTGACTATATGCTGAAAGAGGCGGCAAACAGCGCAACAAACAAGAGGAATACAAGATGGATCTAGAATAATGATATGTGTTTGCTAGAAAAACATCTAGAACAGTGGTTCTCAACCGGTGGGAAATTCCCCCCCCCCCCCATCCCCAGGGATAAATTTTAGGGTTTCCAAGGGGTGGGGGGGGGGGGGAATTAAGATTATTTCAAGATCGCGTTGTTAATACAAGAACCGATTACTTGATATTGTTTTTCCCCTCATACTTTATGGTTATGTACGTCTCACCCGTCTGAAATGCATTTTGTAACGTAAGTAGACCCGCCAATCACGTTTTATGTAGACGTTTAGACCTGTTTAGTATGTGCTATTAAATTTAGCTTCCATTATTACGTATACTGTGTAGGGACGGGGGGGGGGGGGGATTTTAGGGTGGAAATATGAAAAGGGGGGGGGGACGTACTGAAAATATGGTGAAGGGGCCGGGCCAAAAAAGGTTGACAACCACTGATCTAGAACGATGATCGTCGGCACATGCATTCAACATCATCCTGTGCCCTGCATTGTGGCGTAGGTATTTCTGGCCATTGTTTAAATATAACGCAAGGCGTAGCAAACGTTAAACATAATACACATCCCCAGCCTGGCATACATGTCGACTAACTAACTAACTAACTAACAGCAAGCTTAGCCTGCTCCATAACTCAGCTCTGGAACAAATCAAAGACACCGCTAATTCTATCTATATATATATATATATATATATATATATATATATATTATAGATATATAGATATATATATATATATATATATAATATATATATTATTTATTATATAACAGTCTACCTATTGGAACACTATCTCAGTACAGACTCCTCCCCCCCCCCCCCTAACAATAAAATATCATCATATAAGTGCCGTGCCGCTGCGTAACGTTCATGGCTCTCCACAATTTTCGGTCTCCTGTTTTCCCTGGTAAACCCTCTGCTGATGGTTTCCTCCATGCCCTTCTCAGTCCATCCACCCATCATTTTTCTCTTGGTCCCTCTGCCTCTTTTTCCCTCGATCTTTCCAGTTGTTACAATGTTCTCCAGTGACTCTCTTCCCATCACATGACCAAAGAAAGCTGTTTGTCTCTTTCTTATTGTTGTATATAATGTTCTAGTTTCATTAGCCTGTTTCAGGCAGTCGTTGTTAGTTACTCTGGCAGTCCAAGAAATTCGCAACATTCGTCTCACAAACCACATCGTTGTTGCTGTTAAATTCTTCCTAATTTGTTCATTTACATCCCAAGATTCGCTGCCATACAGCAAAACGGTTCTATATAGCATTTTAGCACTCTCTTTCTTCCATTCATTGATAGCGACTTATTGCATAAGATACTCTTCATTTTCTTTAATGCGGCTTTTTCTTGCCCTATTGTGCTCTTAATCTCTGTTGTACATCTTCCATCTGATGTTATAAATGCCCTTAGGTATTTAAAATTATCCACTTGGTTAAGAAATTTTCCTTCTATTTCTATATCACATTTTGGTGTCACCAATTTCTTTGATATCATCATTGTTACTGTTTTCTTAATATTCAAGGAGAGTCCTTTCTCTCCTGTTGGAGGTAGAGTATATATCTGTCACATTCATCTGTAATATTAGTGAGTTATGTAGTCATATCCGGCTCTGTGGCAAAGGCAGTTACGGGCGCATTTCATAATCCCGCGTACCACGTTCGAAACACAGCTGTGGGAGATTTGGCAGCAGACCGCCATGTGTTGATCCTCATACAATCGTATGAGTGCCGGTGGTTCAGAAAGCACTGGTAAACTACTGAACGTAAACTTGCCAAGAAACCGCAAACAGTAAAAAAGAATGCCGGGGTTGACTGCGACTTCCTGTAAAGGATATTCAACTAACTTAACTATGTAGTAATGAATTTTGCACATTTCCCACGAGTTTATAATGTATAGATTGATATTGTTGTTGTAAAAGCCCAGCTTCATAACTGGTGTCTGAATGAAATAATGTATGAATAGCGAGATAAAACATCCTGTTATCGCCTAGTGTGGTGTAGGACGTCCTGCCATCGTCTGGTGTAGTGTAGTTTAGGATGTCCTGCCATCGAGTGGTGTAGTGTAGGACGTCCTGCCATCGAGTGGTGTAGTGTAGTATATGAACGTCCTACCATCGAGTGGTGTAGTGTAGTATATAACGTCCTACCCATCGAGTGGTGTAGTGTAGTATATAACGTCCTGCCATCGAGTGGTGTAGTGTAGGACGTCCTGCCATCGAGTGGTGTAGTGTATATAAACGTCTACCATCGAGTGGGTAGTGATATAAACGTCCTACCACGAGGGTTAGTGTATATATAACGTCCTACCATCGAGTGGTGTAGTGTAGTTAAGTCCTCCATGAGGGGTGAGGTAGTTATAACGTCCTACCTCGGGGGTTTAGTGTAGTATAAACTCCTCCATCGGTGGTGTAGTTGTATTAACGCCCTACCATCGAGGGGTGTGTGTAGTATAAACCCCTCCCATCGAGTGGGTAGTGTAGTATAAACGTCCTCCCATCGAGTGGTGTAGTTAGTATATAAGTCCCCCATCGGGGGTTAGTGTATAATAACGTCCTACCATCGAGTGGTGTAGTGTAGTATATACGTCCTACCATCGAGTGGTGTAGTGTAGATGTAACGTCCTGACCATCGAGTGGTGTGTGTAGTTACGTCAATAGGTTATAGACGTCCTGCATCGATGGTGATTTGAATAGTCCCACGGTTTATTGTATAGGACGCCTACCATCGAGTGGTGTAGTGTAGTATATAACGTCCTGCCATCGAGTGGTGTAGTGTAGTATAGGACGTCCTACCATCGAGTGGTGTAGTGTAGTATATAACGTCCTGCCATCGAGTGGTGTAGAGTAGTATATGACGTCCTACCATCGAGTGGTGTAGTGTAGTATATAACGTCCTACCATCGAGTGGTGTAGTGTAGTTAAACGTCCTACCATCGAGTGGTGTAGTGTAGTATATAACGTCCTACCATCGAGTGGTGTAGTGTAGTATATAACGTCCTACCATCGAGTGGTGTAGTGTAGTATATAACGTCCTACCATCGAGTGGTGTAGTGTAGTAGGACGTCCTACCATCGAGTGGTGTAGTGTAGTATAGAACGTCCTGCCATCGAGTGGTGTAGTGTAGTATAGGACGTCCTGCCATTGAGTGGTATAGTGTAGTATAGGACGTCCTACCATCGAGTGGTGTAGTGTAGGACGTCCTGCCATCGCCTGGTGTAGTTTTGGGCATCCTGCCATCGCCTGGTGTAGTTTTGGGCGTCCTGCCATCGCCTGGTGTAGTTTTGGGCGTCCTGCAATCGTTTGGTGTAGTTTTGGGCGTCCTGCATTGCCTACCCGTGGATCAGCTGGCGAGAGCTGTGTTACATGTGTTCGGTAAACAACGCTGATGCCTCCAATCGTATCAGACATAATCATAAACATTGGCAACCATGTTATATCGGGCTCAATCGAATCACGCCGTATCGATATGACTAGAAATATTTTGTTTATCTCGTCATCACCGAAGGTTTGTCCTGTGCCGAACCTTTTCCCTCATATCTTGTCTAAATATCTCTGTATCACATGCGAGATGCCCCCCCCCCCCCCCCTCTCTGTTGCTGCCATGCGTAAGTTGTGTCATGTCTTGAACCCATCTACCACGCGTAAGTTGTGTCATGTCTTGAACCCATCTACCACGCTGCCACGCGTAAGTTATGTGTCACGTCTTGAACACATCTACCACACTGCCACACCGGTGCCCATTCCGATATTATTACATAGTCCAGATTTGTTTGTCTTAACCAAAACTGTCAACTACTGTCTACTGGAGGGGTCTTGAACCTGGGGAATTAAAGCCGCCAGGCTATAGTATTCTCCACAAACTGTGCAGGTTAGGGTTTTCTTTTTATCCCCGACAGACAAAAACACACCTTACCGATGATACCTGCAAAATATCAATCATTGTCTTGAATTGTGCTTGCCTCAATAACCAGTCTCCTTGAATATTTAATTCTTGTTGTATAGATCGTAGTGTTCTCCTTTTTTGCCAAAGATTTGTTTAATTCCTCCCCCCCCCCCCCCCACTTCTTCCACACAAACCCCCCCCCCCCCCGCCCCCGTTGGTGTAGAGTAGGACAGTACATAAGAGTAGGGACGCAGATCTTCATCGGATATGGTAAATATCCAAGTCTTACACTCGTGTGTTGCCACAGTGTGAACATGCAAGATCTTGTTGTTCTGTCTGTCCCAAGTCTTACAGACGTGTGTTGCCACAGTGAACATGCAAGATCTTGATGCTATAACTATCGTTGTTCTGTCTGTCTGTCCCAAGTGTTACACTCGTGTATTGCCACAGTGTGAACATGCAAGATCTTGACGCTATAACTATCGTTGTTCTGTCTGTCCCAAGTCTTACACTCGTATGTTGCTACAGTGAACATGCAAGATCTTGATGCTATAACTATCGTTGTTCTGTCTGTCTGTCCCAAGTCTTACACTCGTGTGTTGCCACAGTGTGAACATGCAAGATCTTGATGCTATAACTATCGTTGTTCTGTCTGTCCCAAGTCTTACATGCGTGTGTTACCACAGTGAACATGCAAGATCTTGATGCTATACCTATCGTTGTTGTTCTGTCTGTCCCAAGTCTTACACTCGTGTGTTGCCACAGTGAACATGCAAGATCTTGATGCTATAACTATCGTTGTTCTGTCTGTCCCAAGTCTTACACTCGTGTGTTGCCACAGTGAACATGCAAGATCGTGATGCTATAACTATCGTTGTTGTTCTGTCTGTCCCAAGTCTTACACTCGTGTGTTGCCACAGTGAACATGCAAGATTTTGATGCTATAACTGTCGTTGTTCTGTCTGTCCCAATTCTTACACTCGTGTGTTGCCACAGTGAACATGCAAGATCTTGATGCTATAACTATCGTTGTTGTTCTGTCTGTCCCAAGTCTTACAGGCGTGTGTTGCCACAGTGAACATGCAAGATCTTGATGCTATAACTATCGTTGTTCTGTCTGTCTGTCCCAAGTCTTACACTCGTGTGTTGCCACAGTGTGAACATGCAAGATCTTGATGCTATAACTATCGTTGTTCTGTCTGTCCCAAGTCTTACACGGCGTAGTGTTGCTACAGTGAACATGCAAGATCTTGATGCTATAACTATCGTTGTTCTGTCTGTCTGTCCAAGTCTTACAGGCGTGTGTTGCCACAGGGTGAACATGCAAGATCTTGATGCTATAACTATCGTTGTTCTGTCCTGTCCAAGTCTTACACTCGTGTGTTGACCACAGTGAACATGCAAGATCTTGATGCTATAAACTATCGTTGTTGTTCTGTCTGTCCAAGTCTTACACTCGTGTGTTGTCACAGTGTGAACATGCAAGATCTTGAATGCTATAACTAGCCGTTGTTCTGTCTGTCCCAAAGTCTTACACTCGTGTGTTGTCACAGTGTGAACATGCAAGATCTTGAAACTATAACTATCGTTGTTCTGTCTGTCTGTCTGTTCCAAGTCTTACACTCGTATGGTGCTACAGTGAACATGCAAGATCTTGATGCTATAACTATCGTTGTTCTGTCTGTCTGTCCCAAGTCTTACACTCGTGTGTTGCCACAGTGAACATGCAAGATCTTGATGCTATAACTATCGTTGTTGTTCTGTCTGTCCCAAGTCTTACAGGCGTGTGTTGCCACAGTGTGAACATGCAAGATCTTGATGCTATAACTATCGTTGTTGTTCTGTCTGTCTGTCCCAAGTCTTACACTCGTGTGTTGTCACAGTGTGAACATGCAAGATCTTGATGCTATAACTATCGTTGTTGTTCTGTCTGTCCCAAGTCTTACAGGCGTGTGTTGCCACAGTGAACATGCAAGATCTTGATGCTATAACTATCGTTGTTCTGTCTGTCCCAAGTCTTACACTCGTGTGTTGTCACAGTGTGAACCTGCAAGATCTTGATGCTATAACTATCGTTGTTGTTCTGTCTGTCCCAAGTCTTACAGGCGTGTGTTGCCACAGTGAACATGCAAGATCTTGATGCTATAACTATCGTTGTTCTGTCTGTCCCAAGTCTTACACTCGTGTGTTGTCACAGTGTGAACATGCAAGCTCTTGAAACTATAACTATCGTTGGTCTTCCTGTCCCAATCCATACAGGTTTTAATTGCTGCAGTTTGTGCACGACCATGTTTGTTCTTGTAATCTCTGTCACCACATTTCCGTCGCTAGCTAGCGGTGTGTCTATGTATCCAAAACTGCTCACTTTCTGCAATTTCTCTCCATTGTTAAATATATCTAGAGGCATATTTGCTTTATCAGCTGTATTTATTTTTGTGTTTATTGTATTGAGATATAAATTGTGTCTGTGTGTGTGGTTTTTTTTTTTTTTTTTTTAACTTCATTCCTGCACTGATTTAGTTAGTAACAGCGTTGGCGTCAGCATACCAAAGTTCAGGTATTTCTATTCCTCTGATGACAAATGATTAATATTATTTCTTGTTACTATTTTCAACAACGTTGATCACGGTGTTTTCAGTATATAAGATAAACAAATAAAGGGACACAATGTCACATTGCCTGACCCCATGTTCTATTCTTCTATATCTAACCAATCTGTTATATCACCACATATTCTCACGGCTGCCTATTGTTAAATAAAGACTGTGTTTATTATCACTTCCTTCATCCACATTAGGTGTACCATCTCGCCTCCTCAACAGGCTCACCCAGACTAGCCACACGCATGCCCGTGGACCCTTATGGCGAGGGGGCGGACGTGGGCATTCCTGGCTGGCCAACCAGGCTTCCATCAGTGCAGAGCCGACACATGGTGCACTGGTACTGGACCGACACATGGTGCACTGGTACTGGACCGACACATCATGCACTGGTACTGGACCGACACATGGTGCACTGGTACTGGACCGACACATGGTGCACTGGTACTGGACCGACACATGGTGCACTGGTACTGGACCGACACATGGTGCACTGGTACTCGGCCGACACATGGTGCACTGGTACTGGGCCGACACATGGTGCACTGGTACTGGACCGACACATGGTGCACTGGTACTGGACCGACACATGGTGCACTGGTACTGGACCGACACATGGTGCACTGGTACTGGACCGACACATGGTGCACTGGTACTGGACCGACACATCATGCACTGGTACTGGACCGACACATGGTGCACTGGTACTGGACTGACACATTGTGCACTGGTACTGGACCGACACATCATGCACTGGTACTGGACCGACACATGGTGCACTGGTACTGGCCGACACATCATGCACTGGTACTGGACCGACACATCATGCACTGGTACTGGACCGACACATGGTGCACTGGTACTGGACCGACACATCATGCACTGGTACTGGACCGACACATCATGCACTGGTATTGGGGTCATCCATATGGCTTGTTACATCAGAGGAGATATAATATTTAGATAACAGCACTCACGTTGACAAGAGCGCACACACGCACGCACGCACACACACACACACACACACACACACACACACAGAGAACGAACGAACGAACTTTATTTTGAAAGGGTGAGAAATTGGGCACGCAGGCCCGTCTTACATTCAGCCCTTCCAATCACTCATCTTTCGTTCATCAGTGATTAGTGCATTCACATAGGAAAAAAACATTGTCAAATGAATGTTGTAAACATAAACAATGCATGTTACCATGTTATGAGATAAGGTTAGAGAGAGAGAGAGAGAGAGAGAGAGAGAGAGAGAGAGAGAGAGAGAGAGAGAGAGAGAGAGAGAGAGAGAGAGAGAGAGAGAGAACGAGAGAGAAAGCGAGAGAGAAATATACGCAGACAAACATCACCTCCCGCATAATAACTAGGAAGCACATACGCAGAGACAGAAAGACAGAGAGAGAGGGGAGGGGGGGGGGGGGAGAGAGAGAGAGAGAGAGAGAGAGAGAGAGAGAGAGAGAGAGAGAGAAATATACGCAGACAAACATCACCTCCCGCATAATAACATGTACGCACATACGCAGAGACAGAAAGACAGAGAGAGAGAGAGAGAGAGAGAGAGAGAGAGAGAGAGAGAGGGGGGAGGGAGAGAGAAGGAGAGTGGGAGACAGAGAGAGTAACAGACAGACATATTGGCTGAAAGGAACACACATAGCGAGAGAGAAAGAAAAGAAAGAGGGGGTGGGGTAGGAGCACGTAGACACATACACGTCATGCGAATATGCATACACATAGACACACACGCGCGTGCTTTCATTGAACCTATAGACAAACCAATCATATGGATGTACAGATCAAGTTCTTTATTATGTTGATGTTTGTCACTACTATCTCACAATTGTATACTCATTGCGGTTTGTTACTGTTATAAATATAAGTAGCTAATTATGTTTATAAATGTTAGCAATACTTGCAACTTAATGAGTTATAAATGTTAGCAATACAGGTTACCGAATACACTGTAATTAGTAGCGACTTAAGTAACGTAATGTTTTCTAAACAGGTAATACTGTTTATAAATGTTAACAATACACACAATATCGTTTTACATATGTTAGCATCTTCAGTAATAATAACTTTGTGCTTTAGATGTTATAGTCTGTCCAGAAATGAATGCCTTCATTCACGATCAATTATTTTGAAAACTGTCTGTTGCATGGTTATTTTTTCCTGCCGTCTTATATTTACCCCCACCCAAGGAATATGTCTTTGATAGGTCCAAAAGCAACTTAAATCAAGGAAAGCGGCGACATTTCTTTGATGTTTTGGTGAAAAACTAGCGATTTCTCGCTAACAAACTTGTTTTACAATAATCCCCCGTTCTACTACGCGAGGCTCTTGTTATAAGGCCAATCCCATGTCTCACGAGGACATTAACAATTCAACGTTAATGTTTTCGTGTGAAGACGTAATGCATTTAATAATGTGCACTTCATCTCTGACCCGTAAATTATATACCGCATATAAACAAACTTTGAAATCTGCTGTACAATCTCCAGAACAAAAAAAAAATTTGTTGGGTGGACATAATGATAAATCTCATCATTTTCCCTCAGTTGGTTACTGAGATATGGAATTTTATATTGGGGCAGACAAAAGTAAACAGACTATAGCAAACAACAGCAACACGAACAACAACAACAACAACAACAACAACAACAACAACAACTGAGAGTTCCAGATGTAAACAGTTACTGCCACTCGCGTCTATCATACAACAATTCACAGCTCCATAGTTGTGTAATCACTACTGACATGTTCATGTAAAAGTTCAAGTGACGTCACGTACATGTTAACGAAGAGCAACAGAGTCATGGGTATTGATGTGCACTCATAGGAAAGAGTATTGATCATCTATCACTTGTGCCATTTCAATGTGTTCCGAGCATGTGCGTTTGTATAATAGAAAGTTAGTGGGTTAGTAAACGGTTAGTCGCGATTACAACTTCACCGCAATGGGTCGTCCACCGTTATGCTCCGTTCCTGTGCCAGTGAATATCACACAAAATGCTCCTCACTGCCTAATGTGAACAATGGAATAGACAGGAGTCTCGACAAGCCAACAGCCCGCACAGGTACACTGCATGTTCGGAAAGATGGCGACCGGCTGTTGCTGAATAATACAAAGTAATGTAACATGTTTAGATACCTATAATGAGAGAACACAGTAATGTAATATGTTTGTGCGACATAATGACAGAATCAAGTAATATAATATATTCACACTGTGTACGATAGAACAAATTAATTAACTTGTTTTTACGACATAATGACAGAACAAATTAAAGTACCATGTTTACACAACAAAATGACAGAACAAAGGCACATGTTTCAATCACGGGTCTGCTGATAATGTTCACAACGAACAAAATCACGTATAGTGGCAATATACACAACAACAACTGTCATCACGTGTACACACACCACGTGGTCACTTGTAGGCCAAGGGCAGTATCATCATCATCATCATCATCATCTCACTGTTTAAATCTTACTGTTTTTATCTCGTTGTTTCTATCTCACTGTTTATATATCTGTCTATATCTCCCTGTTTATATCTCACTGTTTATATTTCTATCTATATCTCACTATTTATATCTCTGTCTGTATTTCACTGTTACTATCTCTCTGTTTTTATCTCACTGAGCTATGCTGTCTTTTCTTTACTCTATTGTTGTCTGGCTTTCCCTTTCCGTTTTTCTGTCTTCTCGCTCTCCCTTTTCCCTCTCTCATTGTCGTTTACTTTCTATCTGTCTGTTTTCTCTCTCTCTCTCTCTCTCTCTCTCTCTATCTCTCTCTCTCTCTCTCTCTCTCTCTCTCTCTCTCCTTATTTCACACCGTCTTTCTGTTTGTCGGTTGTTGTTTTTTTTTTATCATTTCGTCTTTCTGTGTGTCTTTTCCTGGCCTGTCGTGTTCTCTCTATTCTGCTTTCACCATGTCTCTGTATCTTCTGCGTGATTATCTTTCTTTCTAGACCTCTCACCCCATCTCATTAGAAACCTTAGAAGCCAGTCCCCTTTTGGTAACCAGTATTCCACATAGCTAATAACAAGTGCCACACCAGTCATTACTATTTTTAAGTCGTGTTGTATTGATTTTTTGCATTTTCCCCATGCCTTTATAATGCATATCTTTTATATTGTTGCTGTTCTCTGTTAGCCTTGAATGATGTGTGAATGAAATAATGTATGAAAGAGAGTGATAAAAGGGCAGAATGTTAGACGGGCCTGCGTGTCCAATTCTTAACCCTTTGAAAATAAAGTTTGTTCGTTCGTTCGTTCTCCCACTGGCATTCTTTTCTGCATCCTGTCTCTCTCCCCCCCCCCCCCCTCTCTCTCTCTACGCCCGTACTGGCGGTGACGACCCCCGCTAAACCATCCCAGGTTTCCAAAAAGCTTTAAGTAGGTCATACTAAAGATACAGTTCAAGGTTGTAGAAACCGAAGGCGATCTATGTGCCTTGTCTGTCAATCACTGGCGATCTATGTGTCTTGTCTGTCAATCACAAACTGTGATACTATCATCCTTTTCTTCTGCTGGCAAATGACAGGTTGTAAGATAGTTGCTGTTGACATGTGAAGGGTAGCCTATCAAGCCCTGACAGGCGAGAGTTTGCGCCCCGCAGAGTGTCAGATCAACCAGCAATTAGATATAATTCCCTAGACATGTCCGTTGTGTAGGTTCCTTAGACACATGTCCGTTGTGTCGTTGCTCTGCATACATGTCCGTTTTGTAGTTGTTTTAGGCAAGTGTCCGTTGTGTTATTCCCTTAGACATATATCCGATGTGTAGTTGTTTTAGGCATGTATCCGTTGTGTTATTCCCTTAGACATGTGTCCGTTGTGTTATTCCCTTAGACATGTGTCCGTTGTGTTATTCCCTTAGACATGTGTCCGTTGTGTTATTCCCTTAGACATATGTCCGATGTGTAGTTGTCTTAGACATGTGTCCGTTGTGTAGTTCCCTTTGATATATATCCGTTGTGTGGTTGCCTTAGACATGTCCGTTGTGTGGTTGCCTTAGCTATGTGTCCGTTGTGTAGATTCATTAGACATGTGTCGGTTGTGTAATTCCCTTTGATATATGTCCGTTGTGTAGGTTGCCAGAAGTGTGGCTACGACCCGTGACAATCTGGTGTTCGAACCGCCAGCATCTCCAATAAATAAAGGAATCAATATTGACTGATGTAGACTTTAGTTCATTTCATCCAATGTGACCAAGAATTTCACTTCCCTGTTACCACTTCTCCTTTAACTATGATGGCCTGTTATAATTCCTGCTTTAACTGTGATATCATGTTATCATTCCTCCTTTAACTGTGATGTCATGTTATCATTCCTCCTTTAACTGTGATGTCATGTTATCATTCTTCCTTTAACTGTGATATCATGTTATCATTCCTCCTTTAACTATGATGTCATGTTATCATTCCTCCTTTAACTATGATGGCCTGTTATAATTCCTGCTTTAACTGTGATATCATGTTATCATTCCTCCTTTAGCTGTGATGTCCTGTTATCATTCCTCCTTTAGCTGTGATGTCATGTTATCATTCCTCCTTTAACTGCGATGTCCTGTTATCATTCCATCTTTAACTATGATGTCCTGTTATCATTCCTCCTTTAGCTGCGATGTCCTGTTATCATTCATCCTTTCACTGCGATGTCCTGTTATCATTCCTCCTCTAACTATGATGTCCTGTTATCATTCCATCTTTAACTGTGATGTCCTGTTATCATTCCTCCTTTCACTGCGATGTCCTGTTATCATTCCATCTTTAACTATGATGTCCTGTTATCATTCCATCTTTAACTATGATGTCCTGTTATCATTCCATCTTTAACTATGATGTCCTGTTATCATTCCATCTTTAACTATGATGTCCTGTTATCATTCCATCTTTAACTATGATGTCCTGTTATCATTCCATCTTTAACTATGATGCCCTGTTATTCCTCCTTTAGCTGTGATGTCCTGTTATCATTCCTCCTTTAGCTGTATTGTCCTGTTATCGTCCTCCTTTAACTATGATGTCCTGTTATCATCCTCCTTTAGCTGTGATGTCCTGTTATCATTCCCGCGTTAACTGTGATGTCCTGTTATCGTCCTCCTTTAACTATGATGTCCTGTTATCATCCTTCTTTAGCTGTGATGTCCTGTTATCATTCACGCGTTAACTATGATGTCCTGTTATCATTCACGCGTTAACTGTGATGTCCTGTTATCATCCTCCATTACCTGTGATGTCCTGTTATCATTCCTCCTCTAACTATGATGTCCTGTTATCATTCCATCTTTAACTATGATGTCCTGTTATCATTCCTCCTCTAACTATGATGTCCTGTTATCATTCCATCTTTAACTGTGATGTCCTGTTATCATTCCTCCTCTAACTATGATGTCCTGTTATCATTCCATCTTTAACTGTGATGTCCTGTTATCATTCCTCCTTTAGCTGTGATGCCCTGTTATCATTCCTCCTTTAGCTGTGATGTCCTGTTATCATTCCTCCTTTACCTGTGATGTCCTGTAATCATTCGTCCCATAACGGTAATGTCCAGTTACCATTCGTCGTATAACTGATGTCCTGTTATCATTCAGCCTATTAACTATTGTCATATTATCTAATGTCATATAACTGTCAGTTGCATGTCCATTACAGGACGTAGCAGTCAACCCCAGCATTTATTTATTTTGTGATTTACTGAGCAAGTGTACATTCAGCAGTTTGCCATTACTTTCTGAACGACTGGCACTCATACCTTTGTTAAAAACCAACACAAGGCGACCTGCTTCTGAATCGCCCGCAACTGATTTCGAACGGGGTATGAGGGATAGCGAGTTGCGTTCGCTGCCCCTCCGGCACAGACGCCGACCTTATAGTCGTACTGTCCTGTTATTTAGTGTGTTCTATAGTCGTACTGTCCTGTTATATAGTTTCTATAGTCGTACTGTCCTGTTATATAGTGTTCTATAGTCGTACTGTCCTGTTATATAGTGTTCTATAGTCGTACTGTCCTGTTATATAGTGTTTTATAGTCGTACTGTCCTGTTATCCATTGTGTTCTATAGTCGTACTGTCCTGTTATTGTGTTCTATAGTCGTACTGTCCTGTTATATAGTGTTCTATAGTCGTACTGTCCTGTTATATAGTGTTCTATAGTCGTACTGTCCTGTTATTTAGTGTGTTCTATAGTCGTACTGTCCTGTTATATAGTGTTCTATAGTCGTACTGTCCTGTTATTTAGTGTGTTCTATAGTCGTACTGTCCTGTTCTATAGTCGTACTGTCCTGTTATATAGTGTTCTATAGTCGTACTGTCCTGTTATATAGTGTTCTATAGTCGTACTGTCCTGTTATATAGTGTTCTATAGTCGTACTGTCCTGTTACATAGTGTTCTATAGTCGCACTGTCCTGTTATTTAGTGTGTTCTATAGTCGTACTGTCCTGTTATATAGTGTTCTATAGTCGTACTGTCCTGTTATTTAGTGTGTTCTATAGTCGTACTGTCCTGTTATATAGTGTTCTATAGTCGTACTGTCCTGTTATTTAGTGTGTTCTATAGTCGTACTGTCCTGTTATATAGTGTTCTATAGTCGTACTGTCCTGTTATATAGTGTTCTATAGTCGTACTGTCCTGTTATATAGTGTTCTATAGTCGTACTGTCCTGTTATATAGAGTGTTCTATAGTCGTACTGTCCGGTTATCCATTGTGTTCTATAGTCGTGCTGTCCTGTTGTTGTGTTCTATAGTCGTACTGTCCTGTTATTGTGTTCTATAGTCGTACTGTCCTGTTATTGTGTTCTATAGTCGTACTGTCCTGTTATCCATTGTGTTCTATAGTAGTACTGTCCTGTTATCCATTGTGTTCTATAGTCGTAATGTCCTGTTATCCATTGTGTTCTATAGTCGTACTGTCCTGTTGTTGTGTTCTATAGTCGTACTGTCCTGTTATTGTGTTCTATAGTCGTACTGTCCTGTTATCCATTGTGTTCTATAGTCGCACTGTCCTGTTATTTAGTGTGGTCTTTAGTCGTACTGTCATGTTATTGTGTTCTATAGTCGTACTGTCATGTTATTTAGTGTGTTCTATAGTCGTACTGTCCTGTTATTTAGTGTGTTCTATAGTCGTACTGTCCTGTTATATAGTGTTCTATAGTCGTACTGTGCTGTTATCCATTGTGTTCTATAGTCGTACTGTCCTGTTATTGTCTTCTATAGTCGTACTGTCCTGTTATCCATTGTGTTCTATAGTCGTATTGTCCTGTTATCCATAGTGTTCTATAGTCGTACTGTCCTGTTATCCATTGTGTTCTATAGTCATACTGTCCTGTTATCCATTGTGTTCTATAATCGTACTGTCATGTTATTTAGTGTGTTCTATAGTCGTACTGTATTGTTATTTAGTGTGTTCTATAGTCGTACTGTCCTGTTATTTAGTGTGTTCTATAGTCGTACTGTCCTGTTATATAGTGTTCTATAGTCGTACTGTCCTGTTATCCATTGTGTTCTATAGTCGTGCTGTCCTGTTATACATTGTGTTCTATAGTCGTACTGTCCTGTTATCCATTGTGTTCTATAGTCGTACTGTCCTGTTATCCATTGTGTTCTATAGTCGTACTGTCCTGTTATCCTTTGTGTTCTATAGTCGTACTGTCCTGTTGTTGTGTTCTATAGTCGTACTGTCCTGTTATTGTGTTCTATAGTCGTACTGTCCTGTTATCCATTGTGTTCTATAGTCGCACTGTCCTGTTATTTAGTGTGGTTTTTAGTCGTACTGTCCTGTTGTTGTGTTCTATAGTCGTACTGTCCTGTTATTGTGTTCTATAATCGTTCTGTCCTGTTATTGTGTTCTATAGTCGCACTGTCCTGTTATTGTGTTCTATAGTCGCACTGTCCTGTTATTGTGTTCTATGATCGTACTATCCTGTTATTGTGTTCTATAGTCGCACTGTCCTGTTATTGTGTTCTATAATCATGCTGTCCTGTTATTGTGTTCTGTAGTCGCACTGTCCTGTTATTGTGTTCTATAATCGTATTGTCCTGTTATTGTGTTCTATAGTCGCACTGTAATGTTATTGTGTTCTATAATCGTACTGTCCTGTTATTGTGTTCTAAAGTCGTACTGTCCTGTTATTGTGTTCTATGGTCGTACTATCCTGTTATTGTGTTCTATAATCGTACTGTCCTGTTATTGTGTTCTATAGTTGCACTGTCCTGTTATTGTGTTCTATAATCGTACTGTCCTGTTATTGTGTTCTATAGTCGTACTGTCCTGTTATTGTGTTCTATAGTCGTACTATCCTGTTATTGTGTTCTATAGTCGTACTGTCCTGTTATTGTGTTCTATGGTCGTACTGTCCTGTTATTTAGTGTGTTCTATAGTCGTACTGTCCTGTTATTGTGTTCTATAATCGTACTGTCCTGTTATTGTGTTCTTCTTCTTCTTCGTTCATCCGGAGTTTTTTTCCGGATGTGATTGCGTTGTGCCTGTTTACAGCAGAGCTGCGTTCTTGCGCCGTTAGGCCAACACATCCGACTTCTGCGGGCATTTGTTGACCGGGTTAACCTTCCCGGCGGTTATTGTGTTCTATAATCATACTATCCTGTTATTGTGTTCTATGGTCGTACTGTCCTGTTATTTACTGTGTTCTATAGTCGTACTCTCGACACACATCTCCGCACCAGTAAGTCTGGTGTCTACTGCAGACATCTCTCCATATACATCTCTGTACCTGTAGGTCTGGTGTCTACTGCAGACATCTCTCCATATACATCTCTGTACCTGTAGGTCTGGTGTCTACTGCAGACATCTCTCCATATACATCTCTGTACCTGTAAGTCTGGTGTCTACTGCAGACATCTCTCCATATACATCTCTGTACCTGTAAGTCTGGTGTCTACTGCAGACATCTCTCCATATACATCTCTGCACCTGTAGGTCTGGTGTCTACTGCAGACATCTCTCCATATACATCTCTGTACCTGTAAGTCTGGTGTCTACTGCAGACATCTCTCCATATACATCTCTGCACCTGTAGGTCTGGTGTCTACTGCAGACATCTCTCCATATACATCTCTGCACCTGTAGGTCTGGTGTCTACTGCAGACATCTCTCCATATACATCTCTGCACCTGTAGGTCTGGTGTCTACTGCAGACATCTCTCGACATACATCTCTGCACCTGTAGGTCTGGTGTCTACAGCAGACATCTCTCGACATACATCTCTGCACCTGTAGGTCTGGTGTCTACTGCAGACATCTCTCCATATACATCTCTGCACCTGTAGGTCTGGTGTCTACTGTAGACATCTCTCGGCATACATCTCTGTACCTGTAGGTCTGGTGTCTACTGCAGACATCTCTCCATATACATCTCTGCACCTGTAGGTCTGGTGTCTACTGCAGACATCTCTCGACATACATCTCTGCACCTGTAGGTCTGGTGTCTACTGCAGACATCTCTCCATATACATCTCTGCACCTGTAGGTCTGGTGTCTACTGCAGACATCTCTCGACATACATCTCTGCACCTGTAGGTCTGGTGTCTACTGCAGACATCTCTCCATATACATCTCTGCACCTGTAGGTCTGGTGTCTACTGCAGACATCTCTCGACATACATCTCCGCACCTGTAGGTCTGGTGTCCTGACTGCAGACATCTCTCCATATACATCTCTGCACCTGTGAGGTCTGGTGTCTACTGCAGACATCTCTCCATATACATCTCTGTACCTGTAAGTCTGGTGTCTACTGCAGACATCTCTCCATATACATCTCATGCACCTGTTAGGTCTGGTGTCTACTGCAGACATCTCTCCATATACATCTCTGCACCTGTAGGTCTGGTGTCTACTGCAGACATCTCTCCATATACATCTCTGCACCTGTAGGTCTGGTGTCTACTGCAGACATCTCTCGACAGTACAATCTCTGCACCTGTAGGTCTGGTGTCTACAGCAGACATCTCTCGACATACATCTCTGCACCTGTAGGTCTGGTTGTCTACTGCAGACATCTCTCCATATACATCTCTGCACCTGTAGGTCTGGTGTCTACTGCAGACATCTCTCGGCATACATCTCTGTACCTGTAGGTCTGGTGTCTACTGCAGACATCTCTCCATATACATCTCTGCACCTGTAGGGTCTGGTGTCTACTGCAGACATCTCTCGATATATATCTCCGCACCTGTAGGTCTGGTGTCTACTGCAGACATCTCTCCATATAATCTCTGCACCTGTAGGTCTGGTGTCTACTGCAGACATCTCTCGACATACATCTCTGCACCTGTAGGTCTGGTGTCTACTGCAGACATCTCTCCATATATATCTCCGCACCTGTAGGTCTGGTGTCTACTGCAGACATCTCTCCATATACATCTCTGCACCTGTAGGTCTGGTGTCTACTGCAGACATCTCTCCATATACATCTCTGCACCTGTAGGTCTGGTGTCTACTGCAGACATCTCTCCATATACATCTCTGCACCTGTAGGTCTGGTGTCTACTGCAGACATCTCTCCATATACATCTCTGCACCTGTAGGTCTGGTGTCTACTGCAGACATCTCTCGACATACATCTCTGCACCTGTAGGTCTGGTGTCTACTGCAGACATCTCTCGACATACATCTCTGCACCTGTAGGTCTGGTGTCTACTGCAGACATCTCTCCATATACATCTCTGCACCTGTAGGTCTGGTGTCTACTGCAGACATCTCTCCATATACATCTCTGTACCTGTAGGTCTGGTGTCTACTGCAGACATCTCTCCATATACATCTCTGCACCTGTAGGTCTGGTGTCTACTGCAGACATCTCTCCATATACATCTCTGCACCTGTAGGTCTGGTGTCTACTGCAGACATCTCTCCATATACATCTCTGCACCTGTAGGTCTGGTGTCTACTGCAGACATCTCTCCATATACATCTCTGCACCTGTAGGTCTGGTGTCTACTGCAGACATCTCTCGACATACATCTCTGCACCTGTAGGTCTGGTGTCTACTGCAGACATCTCTCCATATACATCTCTGCACCTGTAGGTCTGGTGTCTACTGCAGACATCTCTCGACATACATCTCTGCACCTGTAGGTCTGGTGTCTACTGCAGACATCTCTCCATATACATCTCTGCACCTGTAGGTCTGGTGTCTACTGCAGACATCTCTCGACATACATCTCTGCACCTGTAGGTCTGGTGTCTACTGCAGACATCTCTCCATATACATCTCTGCACCTGTAGGTCTGGTGTCTACTGCAGACATCTCTCCACATACATCTCTGCACCTGTAGGTCTGGTGTCTACTGCAGACATCTCTCCACATACATCTCTGCACCTGTAGGTCTGGTGTCTACTGCAGACATCTCTCCATATATATCTCCGCACCTGTAGGTCTGGTGTCTACTGCAGACATCTCTCCACATACATCTCTGCACCTGTAGGTCTGGTGTCTACTGCAGACATCTCTCCATATATATCTCCGCACCAGTAAGTCTGGTGTCTACTGCAGACATCTCTCCATATATATCTCCGCACCTGTAGGTCTGGTGTCTACTGCAGACATCTCTCGACATACATCTCTGCACCTGTAGGTCTGGTGTCTACTGCAGACATCTCTCCATATATATCTCCGCAGCAGTAAGTCTGGTGTCTACTGCAGACATCTCTCCATATACATCTCTGCACCTGTAGGTCTGGTGCCTACTGCAGACATCTCTCCATATACATCTCTGCACCTGTAGGTCTGGTGTCTACTGCAGACATCTCTCGACATACATCTCTGCACCTGTAGGTCTGGTGTCTACTGCAGACATCTCTCCATATATATCTCTGCACCTGTAGGTCTGGTGTCTACTGCAGACATCTCTCGACATACATCTCTGCACCTGTAGGTCTGGTGTCTACTGCAGACATCTCTCGACATACATCTCTGCACCTGTAGGTCTGGTGTCTACTGCAGACATCTCTCCATATATATCTCTGCACCTGTAGGTCTGGTGTCTACTGCAGACATCTCTCGACATACATCTCTGCACCTGTAGGTCTGGTGTCTACTGCAGACATCTCTCCATATACATCTCTGCACCTGGCCATGTGCCTACTGCAGACATCTCTCGACATACAGCCAGGCAAAGAGCCATTTCTTCCAGTTGTACCAGGCCAGATGCAGTGAAATACGCCATGCAATAAATTGTGCACATGATTGTTTGTGTCTTCATTATGCACATTCATAACGGGACAACAGTGGTTTTTACTCTGTAGTAATCAGTATGAAGCAGCTAACGAAACTAGAACATTATAATACAACTGTAAGAAAGATGCACACTGTTTTCTTTTGTCGTGGGGTGAGAAGCGAGACAGTAATGAACATCGCTACAACTGGAAAGATCAATGGAAAAAGAGGCAGAGGCAGACCACGAGAAATGATGCTGGATAGACAGACAATAGCATGAAGGAATATAATCAGCATAGTTGATCCAGAACATCAAAGACTGAATATGCATTTCCCGTTCTCTTTAACTACTTTGTTTATGTTTTTATCAGTGTTCACATTTTTAACCAGTATGCTGGTGCAATTGTATATTCATGCTTTCTTGTAGGTTTCCACCTCGAGAGGGTGCTGCTTTCACTTACAAGCTCATTTTCTACAGTTAGAAAGACTGGCCGGTGGTCACTGCCACCTAGTTGTTTCCCAACAATTCGTGTAATGTTCCACTCCAGGTCTGGTGAATGAAAAGCCAGGTCAGGTGTAGTAGTAGTGTGCCATGATCTCGAATAGAAGGTATGTGGGTTACAAGGCTTGTTAATCAAGATGTATCTATTCTCGTATTCTCGCCCTGGCCGTCTCCCTCCTCCTTGGTCCGTGTGATCTTAGTCCCTGCTCGGCGAATGGCTAGTTGAAATCGCCACACACAATCATTTTTATTGTAATGGTAGTGTGCCCAGTGTCTGTGGGCGGTCAGATGTAGGTCTGTATTGCCGGTCTTAAGTTTCAGCGTCTGATACTCGGCTCTTCCAATGTAAACTTCATTTAGGGAAGCAGTGACGTTATTCTTAACAAAAGTAAGTATCCAACCCTTTCTTCTGCCCTTTCGGTCAGGCCGGTAACACTGGAAGCCTATGATTTTGAAGGCTGCGTTTTCATTGAAGTGAGCTTCTTGCAAGCAACATACACTTATTTGTTCTTGATTCAAGATATTTTCTATCTCTATTTGTTGTTGCTGACTCCCTCCGCATTCATGTGCATTATTTTCAGTCTTTGTTTGTTATGGCCAGACGCTCTTTTCTCAGGTCCTCTGGCTCCACAGGACATCTGAGAAGTACCTCCAGTCGTTTTGGTTGGACACTTTCCAGGCTGCAAATGTCTGGAACTACATTAGCAGGGCTGTCACCATCACGTTTTGCAGTAATTGACATACTCTATGGCCTAATTACGTGGCATTCTGTTTTATGAGGTGCGCCTCCTGGCTGGTTGCCTCCGCCTTCTAGACCTGTCCTTTACTAGAGCAGACTGTGGTCTTACTCGAGTTTAAATACGCATGCAAATTCACACGTGTCTGCGCATGTGTGTACGTACATACATATCTAAAGCAGTCTGTGTTTTTTTGTTCTTTTTTACGGCGCCAGAGACTCGGCGTAGCCCCTTCTGTTAGCTGAAACAGTTCCACCACGTGAAGGTCAGGAAGTTGGAATTTTGCAGCCAGAAGTGATGACTGCACAAGGCTTGGGGGAATTCTGCAAGGTTGGGCGCTCACCACAACTCTGCGTCCCAGGCTATAGAACAGCAATTGAGAACCGTTGTATGTTGTGTGATGAATCCAGACCTGCTGACATCATCGTGGGCCTTTCCACAGACGTGAAGTTCAGTGTCTATCTTGCACACAACATGCTAGTGTCTGTGCTTGGAGAGGGGATGATAGCTCAGCAACACAACTCCCTGTGCTGGTTGTATTTTGGTGAATTACAGATGGGTAAGAGATCTCAGGGTCGGCCTCTACTACGATACAAAGATTGCGTAAGCGGGAGATGATTGATATAGGCATTGATAATGCACATTGGGAGCAAGTCGCCACTGAACGTGTTGCATGGAGGGCAAATATCAGAAATGGAATAAAGCCAAAGGAGAAAATGATTGCAGATAGGTCACACACCGAGTGTGCAAACTGTAAGATGGTGCTTTATGGTGGAAATGACCAAGTGTTTACATGCATCAACTGTGGACGAACATTTAAAGCGCGATTTGGTCTTATCAGTCACATTCGCTACTACCATGAGTTGTAGTTATTATGCCTGTTTGAAGCACAATGTAACAAACTATCGTCTGTCAAGACGCCAAGGTGCCAATGAATGAATGTATTTTGGTACTGGGTTGGGAGAAAAGTCTCCATACCAACACCAATCTGATAGATGCTAGATCCGCTCAGGCGTTAGACCACCCGAGCGACAATGTGACCCACTATTCTTTCGTCCATTAAGACTTGCCACCAACCAACAATAGGCAATATATCACAACATACAGAACTATATAACAAACAATGTTTCTGCATCGAAATATCGTATTGTGGTTATATATCATATAGTATAGAACTTCAACAATGTTTCTACATCAGAAATACCCTCGTGCCTATATATCATATAGTATAGAACTTCAACAATGTTTCTACATCAGAAATACCCTAGTGTCTATATATCATATAGTATAGAACTTCAACAATGTTTCTACATCAGAAATACCCTAGTGTCTATATATCACATAGTATAGAACTTCAACAATGTTTCTACATCAGAAATACCCTAGTGTCTATATATCACATAGTATAGAACTTCAACAATGTTTCTACATCAGAAATACCCTAGTGTCTATATATCACATAGTATAGAACTATAACAGTGATTCTACATCAGAAATACCCTAGTGTCTATAAATCATATAGTATAGAACTTCAACAATGTTTCTACATCAGAAATACCCTCGTGCCTATATATCATATAGTATAGAACTTCAACAATGTTTCTACATCAGAAATACCCTAGTGTCTATATATCATATAGTATAGAACTTCAACAATGTTTCTACATCAGAAATACCCTAGTGTCTATATATCACATAGTATAGAACTATAACAGTGATTCTACATCAGAAATACCCTAGTGTCTATATATCATATAGTATAGAACTTCAACAGTGTTTCTACATCAGAAATACCCTAGTGTCTATATATCATATAGTATAGAACTTCAACAATGTTTCTACATCAGAAATACCCTAGTGTCTATATATCACATAGTATAGAACTTCAACAATGTTTCTACATCAGAAATACCCTAGTGTCTATATATCACATAGTATAGAACTATAACAGTGTTTCTACATCAGAAATACCCTAGTGTCTATATATCACATAGTATAGAACTATAACAGTGTTTCTACATCAGAAATACCCTAGTGTCTATATATCACATAGTATAGAACTTCAACAATGTTTCTACATCAGAAATACCTGCCATACGGCGGCACGACCCACCACGAAAAGTATAAATTGGAAAATGGGAATTTCCCACTCGGACACGAAAGTGGACGTAAACAAATGAATCCAAGGAGAATGTGGACAACGTCAGTGGACAGCAACAAAGGACGCTGTGATTGTGCTGTAGAACAAGGACGTGTTTTTCTAAGGATCTGTGTGAGGTGACCTCTGGACGCGATGATATGAGCGTGAGACAGCTATGAGTCAGGAGAGGGGGATCTGTTGATGATAATACTGCAGTGAAGTAACCGGGCGGAAAAAACCTAGAGTGGAATTACAGCTTAAATGGAATCAGTGGGATCAGGGCGTCAAGCAGAGCGCAGTTTAGATGAAAACACTCTCGGGGGAAAAAATAAATAAAGTAGGGGCCGCCGACCCTGTCTAAAAGGGGGTCAACCTACAGGTCAAACGTGAGTTTAATTTTCACATGTTTTGCCACGGAAAAAAACCTTTTTGGTAGCGTTTTGGGAGATCTTGACTTGTCCGTTGAAAATCATTGTATTAAAGGGAAAAGGACGCAATTTAATTCCTCGTCCTTCTTTTGCTGTTTTGAATTTTTAAACGAGTTGAGTGTACCTCGAGGGTTTCCCCGGTGAAAGGCACTTCGAGGCATATGGGGGTCGTCACTGGGACTCGGTGCAAAAATTAATTTTCAACACGAAATTCCTCCCAGATTCAGTCAGTTTAAAACGTAGAAAATTTGCACGCCGATATCCACTTGAGTTGCACCGAAATTTACACGAATCACACACAAAAAAGGAAAGAACCACAAAAACTCCACGTCCAAAAATGGAGAAAAAGAAAAGAAGTAAACTAAAAAGATCATACATTTTACAAGTTACAACAGTAAGTGAAAGTGTGTTTTTTAAAAAAGAACAAGGGAATAAAAAATTAACATATCGGGAAAAGTAAGGGAAAACCATTTTCTTTAAAAAAAGTGCAGTGGAAATATAATAAATCGCACCGTACGCGCAAAACTGCACTATATTGAACACAGCACAGTGCTATTTAAAAAGGTTTTGAACAACGGGAAAATTAAAAAGATTAAAAAGATAAAATTTAAAAAACATTATATTTGAACGAATGTGTTACACTTATAGCTTTGATGTTACCTTTGGAAAAGAAGATAAAAAAAAATAGACAC
Organism: Cepaea nemoralis; assembly: GCA_014155875.1. NCBI lineage: Eukaryota > Metazoa > Mollusca > Gastropoda > Stylommatophora > Helicidae > Cepaea > Cepaea nemoralis. The sequence goes on from JACEFZ010000723.1 coordinate 132,880, forward strand.
AAGCCATACAAAACCCTTTTTACACCATGGTCATATGAAATATACTTATAACCATCATGGAAACATTTAGGGGGAAAAAAAAGGGCCAAAAAAAAAAGAAAAGAATCTTGGGGGAAAAGGAAAAAAAAAAAAAGAAAAACCCCTTTTTTTAAAAAAACAAAAAGGGGGGGAAAGAAAACCCCCCAAAGAAATGAAAAGAAACAAAATCAAAAAGCAAAGGGGGGGAAGAAGAAAAGGGGAAAAAAAGGGGGGAGGGGGGAGGAAAAAGTCGGAAGGGGGGTTTTTTTAACCTTGGGAAAAACGCCTTACATTTCTCCCCCAAACCGTTCCCCCACATTAAAAACCCTTTAGGAATTTTTTTCCTGCAACCCCCCCAATAATTGCAAAATTTAAAAATTTATTTTTTCAAAATTTTAAAATTAAAACCCATTAAACGGGGAAATAAACCAAAAATTTCCCGAAAAACCAAGTTTTTAGGCAAAAAAGGGTTTACTAACGACATTTCCCCGGGGGGTTTACCGGGAAATTGGGCTGCCCCTTTTTAACGTGGGAAAACAAGCATTTCCCCCTTTGTCTCCCCTCCCAGGCATTTTTTAACTGACCCCCCCCTCAAACCCTGGCCAATTGGAAAATTTTTCCCAAAAACCCGGGAACCAAAAAAGGGAAGGTTTCTGCATAATTTTTTTAATTTAATTTCCCCCATTTTTAATTTTTTGGGCCCCAACCCCCCTAACATAAAAAAAGGGAACCAAAATTAACGGAGAAAACTTAACCAAAACGGGTCCCCCTTTATAGAGGAATAGGGAAAGGGCGGTAAAACAGGGACCCCAAACCAAAAATCTACTGTGGGGATCGTTACAATCATATACCCAAAAAATTTAAATCAAAGTTTTTGACGGGTGCCCCATAACCCCACCTAGGTTTTTGGGGCAAAATCGGCCCCAGACCGCGTGGTCTAGGTGCTGGTGTAAGTGCATTACACCATCGTGTCAATTTACCAGATATTGTGTTTCGAGGAGAACCTCCATTAATTGTCGACTGCAGAAAACGAATAATATTCGAGCATTTGGAACAGTCGAGCATGGAATGAACATTTGGAAATTCGTAGAGGACACCGACACCGCAATTTTCTTGAGGCCAGTACCTGTTGTAATTGTCAATTGGTGTGACATTGATTTTGTTTTTTAAAGTTTAATAAGGTGTCGTATTTTCAATTATGTCAAAATTTATTATAAATTAACAACCGTTTGTTTGTATGATAAGTCAGTAGTATGGTTATTGTGAATCTAAGTCTGAAAGTATTTGTTGTCGGGTTGAAACATTGATTGGTATTTTTCGTCCCTCGTTAATCGTCTACCGTGGACTGTTAATATCTAGTGTCATAGGTATATAATTTTTATATGCTCACATTATTTCATATGGTTACATATATATTGCATTCATTATAAGAGTATCGTAATTGTGAGTAATATATAAAGTGTTTATCGTGTTGTCACTTAAATTTCAATATTGATTTTGTCTTTTATGAATGATAATATGTACTTTCGTCTTACGTCAATCGTCCTTTTGTCAGTATTAGTGTTGGTCCGCTGTACTTATATATTTATATTCCTTATATTGAACATATTTTCCCATAATTATTTTGTGGCTTATATATGTCACGGTTCGTATAATTATCGTATATATTCTTAGGTGGTCGTCAACGTGACAGTATTCGTGTCAATTAAGTTGATATTTCGGGTCGACATTGATACCACAGGACTTATTATTTAAGTCAATAACTACTCCGTTCCGCGAAGAACCTTATTGTAAATTTGTCGAGTTTTTTTTTCTTCTCTTGCCACTTCGCTATGTATTTCAGCTAGATAGCTCAGTTTACAGGTAGGACAAGATGTCTACACTACAAGAAATCATGGAATTGGGTGAGAAGAATGGATATGGCTGGAGCAGAACTCAGGAAATTGGGTCATGCAGGAATATAGAGCTCAAGCTGCACGTGAGAGGGAGGAACGACAAGAAAGGGGCTTGAAAACGAACATGAAAGAGGGTAGCCTGCAAGCGAACGAATAGAGTCTAGAGAAAAAGAATAATTTGCAACGTGAAAAGATATCTGCAATGAGAGAGAGATGGAAGAAAGACAGATAAAGGAGAGCAGAATTAAAGGCAAGACAATTAGCCGTAGAGACAGAAATCATGCAAAAACGACTCACACTTGAAAATGAGAATATTGCAAAGGAAGCAATGTGGAAGGAGCGTATAAGACAAATGTAATGAAATAAAGTAATCACACAAGTAAAGTATGTGCTACAGTAGTGAAAGAACCAAACGCCAGAGATTTCGTTCAGAAAGGAACTATAGAACACAAGTCTAACGAAACACTTACAAGTACAAATGCCCAAATTGAAACAACACAAGAAGAAGAAGAGAAGAAGAAGAAGAAGAAGAAAAGAACGAAAAAGCAGAACAGGGTACATCAACTAGACATATATACATACTGAGTGATAACACAAACGGTAATAATTGCAAATGATTTGCACAAAGTCAACGAACCCAAACATGAAGAAATAACTGTTGTTACAAAACAAATCAAACATGATTACATGTTTCTCAATGACATTTTTGTTAAAAATCCCAAAAACAGAATGAAAGTTACACGCACTCAGTACAAACATACGTCGTTACAGCGTATGCATTACAGAAGATACACAAGACTGAAGACAATAACATTGTTTCAATCAATACAATGTACAAATATTGGCATGAGTGCAGAAGAGAGATTTTACAGGTTTGAAACAAAGAAAGAAAGAAAGAAAGAAAATGAATGAAAGGAAGAATAAAAGAATAAAAAGAAAAATAAAATGGGATGAAAGGTTAGGGTCACATACACTACAGACACATTAGAATCTTAGGTCTTATTACTTAGTTATGCAAGGTATCACTTGTCAGAATTGTTCACACTATCTAATAATTCTATAATTCAACTTAGAAATAATTCGATTCTTTATTCTTTGATAATTATGTCTATAATAGAGAACATTACTAAATTTATATGAATATTATTTAATTTCAAGATTTATTCTTGTTGAATATTATATTCCTGATTTAATTTTTTTTTAGATGTCTTGTATCTTTAATAGGTATGATTCTTCACAACTCTATGTCTGCAAGATTTTAATCAGTCAATCAGAGACATTCTCAGTCGATTATAATTAATAGAGGAACATATCTATGTTATAGGTTCTTTAATTATATTTTAATGTTCTGTTCTGTTATGAGTGTTATAAACATAAATTCTAAACGCACCTTATTGAATAACAATGTTACATTAATTGACAAAATATATAATGTAATGTAAGATATGATTTAGTAGATATAGATACACATGGTAGCAATTTTTCCATATTGACAGAGTGTATGAATGAATAACTACGCCATCGGAAGTATCTACTCAATGTGTGATCGCTCGGTTGTTCAAACATTGGTTATTCGGACACGGATTCGAGCATACAAGTATTGTAACTGTGAAGTGAACTTATGGACAGTGAACATTTTAATTTACATGTTGTAATTCTGTGGTTAAATAACAAATGATAGTTAATTGAGTATTGATTAATTGAAATATTATAGTATGGTTTTGGGTTAATTAATCATTGTTCGGGAAAGTATTTGATTATAAGGTTAAATCATTGGAATGAATCTCTAGTTGAATTAATTGTATTACGTGTCATTATTACATGAAGATCCATAATAATCAGTCATCGCTCTCAACATATCCACAAAAGTAAAAATATTTCTGAGGATTCTCGTGGAGCACATGTCACCCTACCCACAGATGAAAAAATTGTAAGAAGGAAAATATATGGAGTATACACTAATAACAGCAACGATAATCAACAATGAGGATGATCTACTTGGAAACCCCATGATTACCCTCGTCCGTTATAGAGCTAGGACACACTTGTCTATTAAGACAAGGTAGGGACTAATATGTTTATTAGTTGGTCTGATCCCCATGATCAGCCACACGACGTCCAACGTTGGGTTTGGACAGGTGGGCGTGCCCGTCGTATAACTTTATATTTTTTTTAAGGGTAGATAAACGGGGACAACCAAGTACTAGTCTGTTGTTATTATGGTTATAGTTAGTTATGAGTATACAATATATTTATACACATATAGTTAAAAAGGAAAAAAATGTTACACATTTTTTTATCTGGGAGGGGGCATTATGCCATACGGCGGCACGACCCACCACGAAAAGTATAAATTGGAAAATGGGAATTTCCCACTCGGACACGAAAGTGGACGTAAACAAATGAATCCAAGGAGAATGTGGACAACGTCAGTGGACAGCAACAAAGGACGCTGTGATTGTGCTGTAGAACAAGGACGTGTTTTTCTAAGGATCTGTGTGAGGTGACCTCTGGACGCGATGATATGAGCGTGAGACAGCTATGAGTCAGGAGAGGGGGATCTGTTGATGATAATACTGCAGTGAAGTAACCGGGCGGAAAAACCTAGAGTGGAATTACAGCTTAAATGGAATCAGTGGATCAGGGCGTCAAGCAGAGCGCAGTAGACTGAACACTCATCGGTGGATCAGTAAAGTAGGCGCCGACCCTGTCTATAGGGGTCAACCTACAGGTCTACGTGAGTTTAATGTTCACATGTCTGCCACGGAATAAACTTCTGGTAGCGCTTTGAGATCTTGACTTGTACCGTTGATTATCATTGTATTCAAGGTAAGGACGCAAGTTTAATTCCTCGTCCTTCGTTGCTGTTTTGCATTATTACGAGTTGAGTGATACCTCGACGGTTGCCGGTGTAGGCACTTCGAGGCAATACCCTAGTGTCTATATATCACATAGTATAGAACTATAACAGTGATTCTACATCAGAAATACCCTAGTGTCTATATATCACATAGTATAGAACTATAACAGTGATTCTACATCAGAAATACCCTAGTGTCTATATATCATATAGTATAGAACTTCAACAATGTTTCTACATCAGAAATACCCTCGTGTCTATATATCATATAGTATAGAACTTCAACAATGTTTCTACATCAGAAATACCCTAGTGTCTATATATCACATAGTATAGAACTTCAACAATGATTCTACATCAGAAATACCCTAGTGTCTATATATCACATAGTATAGAACTTCAACAATGTTTCTACATCAGAAATACCCTAGTGTCTATATATCACATAGTATAGAACTATAACAGTGTTTCTACATCAGAAATACCCTAGTGTCTATATATCACATAGTATAGAACTATAACAGTGTTTCTACATCAGAAATACCCTAGTGTCTATATATCACATAGTATAGAACTATAACAGTGTTTCTACATCAGAAATACCCTCGTGCCTATATATCACATAGTATAGAACTTCAACAATGTTTCTACATCAGAAATACCCTAGTGTCTATATATCACATAGTATAGAACTTCAACAATGTTTCTACATCAGAAATACCCTAGTGTCTATATATCATATAGTATAGAACTTCAACAATGTTTCTACATCAGAAATACCCTAGTGTCTATATATCACATAGTATAGAACTATAACAGTGATTCTACATCAGAAATACCCTAGTGTCTATATATCACATAGTATAGAACTATAACAGTGTTTCTACATCAGAAATACCCTCGTGCCTATATATCACATAGTATAGAACTTCAACAATGTTTCTACATCAGAAATACCCTAGTGTCTATATATCATATAGTATAGAACTTCAACAATATTTCTACATCAGAAATACCCTAGTGTCTATATATCATATAGTATAGAACTTCAACAATGTTTCTACATCAGAAATACCCTAGTGTCTATATATCATATAGTATAGAACTTCAACAATGTTTCTACATCAGAAATACCCTAGTGTCTATATATCACATAGTATAGAACTTCAACAATGTTTCTACATCAGAAATACCCTAGTGTCTATATATCACATAGTATAGAACTTCAACAATGTTTCTACATCAGAAATACCCTAGTGTCTATATATCACATAGTATAGAACTTCAACAATGTTTCTACATCAGAAATACCCTAGTGTCTATATATCACATAGTATAGAACTTCAACAATGTTTCTACATCAGAAATACCCTAGTGTCTATATATCACATAGTATAGAACTATAACAGTGATTCTACATCAGAAATACCCTCGTGCCTATATATCACACAGTATATATATATATATATATATATAGTAGTCCATGAGACGAATGTTGCGAGGATCATGGACTGCCAGAGTCCACCTAATGGCTGGAAGAGGTTAATGAAACTAGAACATTATACACGACAATAGGGGGGGGGGGGGGACAGCGTTCTTTGATGATGTGATGAGAGGAGGGGTCATGGAGAACATGGTGATGCCTGAAAAGATTTATGGGATACAGGCAGCAGTAGACGAGTGAAATGATGCTGGATGGACTGAGTCGGGGGCATAGGAAAATATCACATGATGGTGGATGGATTAAGACGGTGGCACGGAGGAATATCATCACATGATGGTGGATGGACTGAGACGGTGGCATGGAGGAATATCATCAGCAGAACTGATCCAGAGCACCAAGGACTGAGAATTATGGAGAGACATGAAAATCTATGCCAGCTGGCAAGGCACAAGATGATTATGAGGTCTATGAATCACATGGTTTAAATAGCGAGTGTTTCTGCAAAATCCTGCCGTGATGCCAACATCCTACCTTGATTAAAATAATATTGGGGAAGGGGGGTCACAGTACCCGGCTTACAAAAGGAGGGGAGGGGCAAGGGAGGGAAGATCCCTTAAGCAATAGCAGGTTTCCCAGGGATGTGATGTCACAGTGTCATATGATGTAACGTGGTATGATGTAACGTCATGTGATGTGGTGCGAAGTGATATGACGTCATGTGACGTTATGTTTTGTGATGTGACGTGTTGTCTTGTGATGTGACGTGGTGTCATGTGACGTGATGTGATACAATGTCATGTGATGTGACATGGTGATATGTCATGTCATGTGCCGTGGTGTAATGTGACGTAATATCATGTGACGTGACGTGACGTCATGTAAAATCATGTAATGTGAATTGGTGCCTCTGAGAAGATTTAGAAGTCTAGTTCAGTGGTTCTCAACCTTGTTTGGCCCCTACGCTCTATCACAATATTTTCAGACCTTCACTCCCCCCCCCCCCTCTTTCATATTTCCTCCCTACAAATTCCCCCCCCCCCCCCTGCACAGTATACGTAATAATTGAAGCTAAATTTAAAAGCGCATACTAAAACAAGTCTAGACGTCTACATAAAACGTGATTTGCGGGTCTACTTGCGTTATAAAATGAATTTCAGAAGGGTGAGACGTACAGAACAGTAAAATATGAAGGAAAAAAAACAATATCAAGTAATTAGTTCTTGTATTAACGCGATCTTGAAATAATATTAATTCCCCCCCCCCCCCTGGAAACCCTAAAATTCCCCCTGGCGGGGGGGGGAATTCCCCACCGGTTGAGAACCACTGCTCTAGTTTATGGAATATGATGTTCGTCTGCAACAGATTTCTTGAAAACCTGGGCCTTGGATTTCTTGCACACTCAGTGTGACACAAGGTCAGACAGTTACCCGTCTATGAAGTTCACGGAATGTAAATCATGTTCATACATTATGCATATACTATTCAAAACCAAAACGACATCTAGATCAGGGAAGATACCCGAGGCCTTCCTCGATCTGATTCCTGTCGCCAACAGGTCTGTACACGTGTCCGCTGTTGCTCGGATGCACTTTCATGTTGGAAAACATATTTGCGATCTCCAGTTCTTTCACGGCGACCTGGGCGTTTGCTGGCGGCTGTGTCCGCTGACCCCAGATTTCTGGCGCCTCTCTGCTGTAGGACGGGCCGCCATATCTGTTGTGTTGGTTGTCATCTGGGTGATGTTTGTAATCTATTGCGTCGCCATAACGGAAAGAATCAGTGGTGGACTCATTGCCGTGCCCGCTCGAAGTCTCCCGAACCGTCTCATTCCACTGAGACAAGAAGTCCCGGCTACGTTCGTCCGACCGGGTTTTGCTGGCGTCTGAGAAAGCCCTGAAGTCAGTCTCTTGTAGGTTAGTTCTTGCGTTTGCTTGCTTCACTCCTCCAGCATAGTCGACATCCTGCTCATACTCTTGTAACTCCCTGTACTTCTCCAACAATTCCTTGTCATTGTCGTAACCGTCATCCAAACTGTCGGAACGCCGGTCAACTTTCGGTTTGAGCTTGACCATTCTGAAGTCGGAAGGAAGAACTTTGATTCCCTTCATGTGAGGGGGGACTTTTGCTACAGGTCGCCCACCAACATGGCGCTCTTCAGGCTCGGAACTAAGCACCTGGCCTCTACTCTCCAGGTTCGAGGCGGAAAAAACAGGACCGCCTTCAACTCTGATGTCTCCTCCCCGAGGATTTGGCGAAGTCACTGCTGGACTTCTTGTGGAAAGTACGATTCCTGGAGGTGAAAACAGATGGGATGTGTTCAGAATGTCTTTGAAATCCACCCAAATGGGCGGGGTCGCCAGGGGGAGGTCCTGTTCGTCCACCAGGTGGCAGCAGATCAGCAGAGTGACGATATGCGGGGCCGGCGAGAGGACCACCTGAGATTCGACTGTCAGTGACGGCTAAGCCCGATACGCGGTTGTTGCTATTGTTGTTGTTGCGCATGATGACCTCATCGTAGCGCTGTCTGAGGCCGCCAGAACTGGGTTCCGACTCGCTGACACTTCTGTCCTGAGACAGGCGATCGACGCTGTCCACTGATGGCTGTCGCGTGTTCATGATGACGTCAGGGGGCCTGGGATAGCCCGGCCCAGCAGGACCCCCATAGCGCATCTGTTCAGGCGCGCCGTAAGCTTTGGGTGGGGGTGGCCCGCCGTACGGTTGCTGCTGTGATGGTGGCTCTCTGAAGTTATCCTGTGTAAGAAAGATGGGTCCTTGCACCCCAGGATATCCCACATTTCGCCCTGGGTCCTGGACGGGGCCTCCAATGTATCGTGACCCTGGCTGAACCTCAGGGACGGGACCCCCTGAGTACCTACGAGGAAGAGGTGCGTCGTAACTCTGAGCTCCTTTATAAACAGAAAACTCCCCGAGATCAGTTCTGACCACATCCCCACGGACCCCGCGGTCAAAGCTGATTCTGCTGATGTCCCCGGCACTGTCCATCCTGGTCATCTGCCCAACTGGCATCTGTGTGGAGGCAATCAGCGCAGCGATGTGCAGGGCGTTCTCTATTGTGTCTAGCGCAAACACGTGACAATCCAAAGCTTTCACTCCAGTTGGTCGCCTCACGACACACACGACGAGGGGTGGATGAGAAGCTGTGGACAGAAACTGGAAGTTCTTGTCTAAGGAGAAGACATGCTTATCACTAACTGCCCCCTTGCTTTCGTCAAGAGGGATAAATATAGCTTTATGTTTGCGGTCGCGCTTGATGGGTAAGTACCTGACCGCCTCAACAAACGTCACGCTAGAGAAATCAAAGAAGAGCTCTGCCTTGACCAGGCCATTCTCAAACAAAGTGACCAGAACTCCTTTCTGTATCAGCTTGAGATTGGCGCTGCGGCCCGAGGCGGGCGTCTTGCGGTACTGAAGGTACAGTTCCTTTATCGGGCTCTGTATAGCGTTGATGTTGGTCGGGGGTTTGGAGACGGCGATGAAGTTCAAGTATGCACAGTGGAAGCTGGGCCCTTCCATGGCCAGCCAGAAGTATTTCTCGTCTGTCGGGGGCGCTGATACTGGCTTGCTTACTTGCCTAGCCTTGTCTTGCGAGGAATCTGAAAGTAGAACGTAGAACAAGCTCAGGTCACAGTTCCTTGAACGTACCGAGTTACACAGTTTATGATATAAACTTCTTTTTTTCGGTCTTCTTTGTCGTCCCCCCCCCCCCCCCCCCCCCACTTCTTTTTGGTCTTCTTTTACTTCTTCGAACGAACTTTATTTTTGTCACTGAAAATAATACGACTTCTTTCGTTCTTTCTTTCTTTTAATTCCTTACAGTCTTCATCTTCTAATTCCTCTTCTTCTTAGTGTATTCATTCCTTCTTTCTACTTTCCTTCTTCCTTCATTTTCTTCGCCTCTGTCTTCCTCTTCTTTTTGTTTTCTCTATTTTGAGTTCACCTTGTTACGCCCTAGTCTAAATAAAGGTCAGCATGTCCCAATTAGCATGAATGTAGGTCAAGTTGTATGTACAGTTAACAGTTAGTCGCATATCCTTCACAGTACGTCACAGTCCACCCAAGCATTTTTGGCTGTTCGTGATCTCTTGGCAAGTTTACGTTCTGTACGACTTTCTGAAAGACTGGCACTCATACCATTTTCACAAAGAAAAACCAACGCAAGGCGGTCTGCTGCCAAATCGTATGCGTCATATGTACAGACTTCGCCCATTTAAAAGCCCCTAACTACCCGTAAAGATGTTTCTTTCAATATAATTTTGCCAGGGATGTCTCTTTACGTCCTACTCTAAGCGATTTCCAGTTGATGTTGAATTTTTAACTGCAATCAACGAATCAACAAACACCAGAAGTGGAATATTTAAGTGCAATCAACACAATCCAGAAGCTGAATATTTAACTGCAATCACACAATTCAGAAGTGGAATATCTGCAATCAACGAATCAACAAACACCAGAAGTGGACTATTTAACTGCAATCAACCCAAATCAGAAGTGGAATATTTAACTGCAATCAACAAACCTCAGAAGTGGAATATTTAACTGCAATCGCCAAAAAACTAAAAGTGGTTTATTTAACTGCAATCAACGAATCAACAAAAACTAAAAGTGGAATATTTAACTGCTGTCAACACAGAACAGAAGTGGAATATTAACTGCAATCACCAAAACCCAGGAGTGGAATATTTAACTGCAATTTAAAAAAAAACAACCACAAAAGGGAATATTTAATGAATCAACGAATACCAGAAGTGGAATATTAATCTGCAATCAACAAAAACTAGAAGTGGAATATTTAACTGCAATCAACAAAAACCATATGTGGAATATTTAACTACAATTAACGAATCAACAAACACCAGAAGTCGAATATTTAACTGAAATTAACGAATCAACAAACACCAGAAGTGGAATATTTAACTGAAATTAACGAATCAACAAACACCAGAAGTGGAATATTTAACTGAAATTAACGAATCAACAAACACCAGAAGTGGAATATTTAGCTGCAATCAAGGAATCAACAAAAATCAGAAGTGGGATATTTAACTGCAATCAATGAATTAGCAAACACCAGAAGTGGAATATTTAACTGAAATTAACGAATCAAACTGACTTGACAAACTAAACATCATCCACAACAGCATCACACTAGACTAGACATAAACTAACACACAACAACATGACACTTGAAAAGTCTTAAGTCGAGAGGATCAACTTCATTACCCCGGGTTTTATCCCATATGGCTCGGTCTCTTTCTGCTGGATGACCCGCCGAAAGCATCGCACAAAGCACGAGCTCCGTAGCTCCGGCGACGACCCCCAGGAGTCTCCGAGAAAAATGTACTCGTGAACCGAAAGACGTGTCCCGGAATCGTACCCACGACCTTCGGAGCTCGAGGCAAATGGCTTGAACACTTCGCCACGGAGACTCCCTTGACATGACACTACACTTGACATAAACTAAACATCAACCTACCACAGAACAACATGACACCGGAGTTGATTAAAACAGATATTAACTTAAAAATGATTTTCTATACCACCAGGGAATTGATTCAAAGACCAACCTAACATATATTTATAGTATACTAGACTTTATACAACCAAACCATCAAGCTAACATTTAGAAATAATGATAGAAACGTCAACCGAACAAACTATTTATAACACATGAGATGTGATACAAACACACCAACCGAACACATATCCGTGAACACAGATCAACAAACGCAGGCCCCGGTAATCCCGGAAGATTACCAGATTGACTGAATACTGCCAGGAACACTGGCTCGGTGAATGAGGCAATCTCACAGACTACGGGCTGTCAAGTGGGCCAAGAATGCACGTCTTGCTGGCACAGAGGCCACAATGACATTAATCAGGATCGGTTGCCAGTCTTTTGAAAGAGGGCATGTTTAACAATGTGATACGATATCCGTAAACTCTAACCTGGACAGAGCTAGGGGATAGTAGTATTATATAGACAATTAGTTTACTAGAAAGAAACTAGGTAAAACATTCACATGGAACATTAGTTTATCTGACAGACTAGGTAAAACATTCACATAGAACGTTAGTTTATCTGATGAGACTAGGTAAAACATTCACATAGAACATTAGTTTATCTCACAGACTAGGTAAAACATTCACATAGAACATTAGTTTATCTGACACACTAGGTAAACATTCACATAGAACGTTCATTTATCTGACAGACTAGGTAAAACATTCACATAGAACATTAGTTTACCTGACAGAGACTAGATAAAACATTCACATTGAACATTAGTTTACCTAACAGAGACTAGATAAAACATCCACATAGAACATTAGTTTACCTGACAGAGACTGGGTAAAACATCCACATGGAACATTAGTTTACCTGACAGAGACTAGATAAAACATCCACATAGAACATTAGTTTACCTGACAGAGACTGGGTAAAACATTCACATAGAACATTAGTTTATCTGACAGACTAGGTAAAACATACACATAGAATATTAGTTTATCTGACAGACTAGGTAACACATTCACATATAACGTTAGTTTATCTGACAGACTAGGTAAAACATTCACATAGAACATTAGTTTATCTGACAGACTAGGTAAAACATACACATAGAATATTAGTTTATCTGACAGACTAGGTAAAACATTCACATTGAACATTAGTTTATCTGACAGACTAGGTAAAACATACACATAGAATATTAGTTTATCTCACAGACTAGGTAAAACATTCACATTGAACATTAGTTTATCTGGCACACTAGGTAAAACATTCACATAGAACGTTCATTTATCTGACAGACTAGGTAAAACATTCACATAGAACATTAGTTTACCTGAAAGAGACTAGATAAAACATTCACATTGAACATTAGTTTACCTGACAGAGACTAGATAAAACATACACATAGAACATTAGTTTACCTGACAGAGACTGGGTAAAACATTCACATAGAACATTAGTTTACCTGACAGAGACTGGGTAAAACATCCACATAGAACATTAGTTTACCTGACAGAGACTGGGTAAAACATTCACATAGAACATTAGTTTATCTGACAGACTAGGTAAAACATACACATAGAATATTAGTTTATCTGACAGACTAGGTAACACATTCACATAGAACGTTAGTTTATCTGACAGACTAGGTAAAACATTCACATAGAACATTAGTTTATCTGACAGACTAGGTAAAACATTCACATAGAATATTAGTTTACCTGACAGAGACTAGATAAAACATTCACATAGAACATTAGTTTATCTGACAGACTAGGTAAAACATACACATAGAATATTAATTTATCTGACAGACTAGGTAACACATACACATAGAACGTTAGTTTATCTGACAGACTAGGTAAAACATTCACATAGAACATTAGTTTACCTGACAGAGACTAGATAAAACATTCACATGGAACATTAGTTTATCTGACAGACTAGGTAAAACATTCACATAGAATATTAGTTTATCAGACAGACTAGGTAAAAATTTACATAGAACATTAGTTTATCTGACAGACTAGGTAAAACATTCACATAGAACATTAGTTTATCTGACAGACTAGGTAAAACATTCACATGGAACGTTAGTTTATCTGACAGACTAGGTAAAACAGTCACATAGAACATTAGTTTACCGGACAGAGATTAGTTAAAACATTCACATAGAACATTAGTTTATCTGGCAGAGATTATGTAAAACATTCACATAGAACATTAGTTTACCTGACAGAGATTAGGTAAAACATTCACATAGAACATTAGTTTATCTGACAGACTAGTAAAACATTCACAAAGAACATTAGTTTACCGGACAGAGATCAGGTAAAACATTCACATATAACATTAGTATATCTGACAGACTAGGTAAAACATTCACATAGAACATTAGTTTACCGGACATAGACTCAGAATATAAAAACATATCACATAGAACATTAGTTTATCTGACAGACTAGGTAAAACATTCACATAGAACATTAGTTTACCGGACAGAGACTAGGTAAAACATTCACATAGAACATTAGTTTATCTGACAGACTAGGTAAAACATTCACATAGAACATTAGTTTACCGGACAGAGATTAGGTAAAACATTCACATAGAACATTAGTTTATCTGACAGACTAGGTAAAACATTCACATAGAACATTAGTTTATCTGACAGACTAGGTAAAACATTCACATAGAACATTAGTTTATCTGACAGACTAGGTAAAACATTCACATAGAACATTAGTTTACCGGACATAGATCAGGTAAAACATTCACATATAACACTAGATTATCTGACAGACTAGGTAAAACATTCACATAGAACATTAGTTTACCGGACAGAGATTAGGTAAAACGTTCACATAGAACGTTAGTTTATCTGACAGACTAGGTAAAACATTCACATAGAACATTAGTTTACCGGACATAGATTAGGTAAAACATTCACATAGAACATTAGTTTATCTGACAGACTAGGTAAAACATCCACATAGAACGTTAGTTTATCTGACAGACTAGGTAAAACATTCACATAGAATATTAGTTTATCAGACAGACTAGGTAAAACATTCACATTGAACATTAGTTTACTGGACAGAGATTAGGTAAAACATTCACATAGAACGTTAGTTTATCTGACAGACTAAAACATTCACATAAAACGTTACCTGACAGAGACTTAGTAAACTATTCACATAGAACATTAGCGTATCTGACAGAGACTAGGTAAAAAAAAAAAGTCACATAGAGTATTACCTGATAGTGACTAGGTAAAACATTCACATAGAACATTACCTGACAGAGACTAGATAAAACAACCACATAAAACATTAGTTTACCTGACAAAGACTGGGTAAAAAATTCACATAGAATATTATTCTACCTGACACAGGCTACAGACTAGGTAAAACATTCACGTATGCGACCTCTGTAGGGGAGGGGGTTTGAAACACCTGGCACCCCACGTATCTGACCTCTGCTGGGAGATGAAACACCCGACACCCCACGTATCTGACCCCTGCTGGGATGTGAAACACCCGACACCCCACGTATCTGACCACTGCTGGGAGATGAAACAACTGACACCCCACGTATCTGACCTCTGCTGGGAGATGAAACACCTGACACCCCACGTATCTGACCTCTGCTGGGAGATGAAACACCCGACACCCCACGTATCTGACCTCTGCTGGGAGATGAAACACCTGACACCCCACGTATCTGACCTCTGCTGGGAGATGAAACACCCTGACACCCCACGTATCTGACCTCTGCTGGGAGGATGAAACACCCGACACCCCACGTATCTGACCTCTGCTGGGAGATGAAACACCCGACACCCCACGTATCTGACCTCTGCTGGGAGATGAAACACCTGACACCCCACGTATCTGACCTCTGCTGGGAGGTGAAACAACTGACACCCCACGTATCTGACCTCTGCTGGGAGGTGAAACAACTGACACCCCACGTATCTGACCTCTGCTGGGAGATGAAACACCCGACATCCCACGTATCTGACCCCTGCTGGGAGATGAAACACCCGACACCCCACGTATCTGACCCCTGCTGGGAGATGAAACAACTGACACCCCGCGTATCTGACCACTGCTGGGAGGTGAAACAACTGACACCCCACGTATCTGACCACTGCTGGGAGATGAAACAACTGACACCCCACGTATCTGACCTCTGCTGGGAGATGAAACAACTGACACCCCACGTATCTGACCTCTGCTGGGAGATGAAACAACTGACACCCCCACGTATCTGACCTCTGCTGGGAGGTGAAACAACTGACACCTCACGTATCTGACCTCTGCTGGGAAGTGAAACACCCGACACCCCACGTATCTGACCTCTGCTGGGAGGTGAAACACCCGACACCCCACGTATCTGACCACTGCTGGGAGGTGAAACAACTGACACCCCACGTATCTGACCTCTGCTGGGAGATGAAACAACTGACACCCCACGTATCTGACCCCTGCTGGGAGGTGAAACACCTGACACCCCACGTATCTGACCCCTGCTGGGAGGTGAAACACCTGACACCCCACGTATCTGACCTCTGCTGGGAGGTGAAACACCTGACACCCCACGTATCTGACCCCTGCTGGGAGGTGAAACACCTGACACCCCACGTATCTGACCCCTGCTGGGAGGTGAAACACCCGACACCCCACGTATCTGACCACTGCTGGGAAGTGAAACACCCGACACCCCACGTATCTGACCACTGCTGGGAGATGAAACACCCGACACCCCACGTATCTGACCTCTGCTGGGAGGTGAAACACCGACACCCCACGTATCTGACCCCTGCTGGGAGGTGAAACACCCGACACCCCACGTATCTGACCACTGCTGGGAGGTGAAACACCTGACACCCCACGTATCTGACCACTGCTGGGAGGTGAAACACCTGACACCCCACGTATCTGACCTCTGCTGGGAGGTGAAACACCTGACACCCCACGTATCTGACCACTGCTGGGAGGTGAAACACCTGACACCCCACGTATCTGACCACTGTTGGGAGGTGAAACACCTGACACCCCACGTATCTGACCCCTGTAGGGGGGGGGGGGGTTGAAACACCTGACACCCCACGTATCCGACCTCTGCTGGGAGGTGAAACACCTGACACCCCACGTATCTGACCCCTGCTGGGAGGTGAAACACCTGACACCTCACGTATCTGACCCCTGTAGGGGGGGGGGGGGGATGAAACACCTGACACCCCACGTATCTGACCCATGCTGGGAGGTGAAACACCTGACACCCCACGTATCCGACCCCTGCTGGGAGATGAAACAACTGACACCCCACGTATCCGACCCCTGCTGGGAAGTGAAACACCTGACACCCCACGTATCTGACCCCTGCTGGGAAGTGAAACACCTGACACCCCACGTATCTGACCCCTGCTGGGAAGTGAAACACCTGACACCCCACGTATCTGACCCCTGCTGGGAAGTGAAACACCTGACACCCCACTTATCCGACCCCTGCTGGGAAGTGAAACACCTGACACCCCACGTATCTGACCCCTGCTGGGAAGTGAAACACCTGACACCCCACGTATCCGACCCCTGCTGGGAAGTGAAACACCTGACACCCCACGTATCCGACTGCCACTGATCTCGTGGCAGTACCGTTCTGTATCACACGCAAAATCAACACCCGCGAGATGAGATGCCCGAGAAGAGCTGCCAACTTAACTATCCGAGACCGAGTAAGAAATAATGTTATCAGACAGACTGTGGGATCAACACCCGCGAGATGAGATGCCCGAGAAGAGCTGCCAACTTAACTATCCGAGACCGAGTAAGAAATAATGTTATCAGACAGACTGTGGGATCAACACCTTGTGCCACATTTATTGAAAGACTGAGGATCGAATTGCTTGGCCATCTCTTTAGAATGCACCACCAACAACTACCCGCATTGGCCCTAAATCAAAGAAGATCTGCTACGAGAGCAAGGGGAGGCCCGAAAAGAAAAATGAATCACGACACCAAAGACATTGTACAATCACACGGAATGACACTATTCAGTGCCATCCAGGGGGAACTGGAAAGTCAACTATTCCTGCCCACGACGCTTAATGGCAAAAGTGGAAGTTGATGATGATGATGATGATGATGATGATGATGATGATGATGATGACTGTTTTGTAACTATACTGGCTTTGCGACTACAACTGCTCTATGGCAATACTGGGTGTCAGAAACTAGGCAGGCTGTGGTACTAAAATAGTTTTACAACCACCCTGTGGAGAGATTACATACAATCTAGGTCACCGCTTTAATGTTATCGCATGATGTTGATCGAGGAGGGAGGGGTGGAAAGGGCGGAAGGCGGGAACCGTCCCGTTGGGCAATAAAGGATACCGTTTACAACACGAGATGACTTTCACTTTGTTGAAACAGAAACCGAACTCGTCGTCGAGGGCACACCCGCCATCCAAGTGTCGACCAGGTTGAGAAATCTGTAGGCCCGTGACCGGCGCTCCTTTAAGTGCCCCGACACACCCAGAGCAAACTTCAGTTGTTGAACTCTTTGAGTGCACTAACTTAGAATGAGAAAGACATTAAAGGTATTGATCAACATATAAGTAGGGGAAATATGAGACTAGATGGCACACTAAGCAATATACAAATTCAAAACTATAGTGGCCGCGCCATGATTCTAATCTGTCGCTTCCAAATGCAGACAGCGAAGGGGTAAACTTGTTCAGAGTGGCACTATCGTCATTTGGAGGCGACAGGTTCGAATCTCGATAAATAACCTATAGCATAGTTTGAGCAGAACATGCCACCAACATACTCGTGACGGGAAAGTGGGACTTAACCAGGTCTGAGGGGGATCAACAGTTCACAGAGCAGTCAGACTGCAGTCACACACAGGTAGCCTGAATCACGACAGTTAGACTGCAGTCACACATGGGTAGACCGAATCACGGCAATCAGACTGCAGTCACACACAGGTAGCCTGAGTCACACACAGGTAGCCCGAGTCACATACAGGTAGCATGAATCACGGCAGTCAGACTGCAGTCACACACAGGTAGCCCGAGTCACACACAGGTAGCCCGAGTCACACACAGGTAGCCTGAATCACGGCAGTTAGACTGCAGTAACACACAGGTAGCCCGAGTAACACACAGGTAGCCCGAGTCACACACAGGTAGCCTGAATCACGGCAGTCAGACTACAGTCACACACAGGTAGTCCGAGTCACACACAGGTAGCGCGAATCACACACAGGTAGCCCGAGTCACACACAGGTAGCCTGAATCACGGCAGTCAGAATGCAGTCACACACAGGTAGCCCGAGTCACACACAGGTAGCCCGAGTCGCATACAGGTAGCCTGAATCAAGGCAGTCAGACTGCAGTCACACACAGGTAGCCCGAGTCACACACATGTAGCCTGAATCACGGCAGTCAGAATGCAGTCACACACAGGTAGCCCGAGTCACACACAGGTAGCCCGAGTCACACACAGGTAGCCTGAATCACGGCAGTCAGACTGCAGTCACACACAGGTAGCCCGAGTCACATACAGGTAGCCTGAATCACGGCAGTCAGACTGCAGTCACACACAGGTAGTCCGAGCCACACACAGGTAGCCCGAGTCACACACAGGTAGCCTGAATCACGGCAGTCAGACTGCAGTCACACACAGGTAGCCCGAGTAACACACAGGTAGCCCGAGTCACACACAGGTAGCCTGAATCACGGCAGTCAGACTGCAGTCACACACAGGTAGCCCGAGTCACACACAGGTAGCCTGAATCACGGCAGTCAGACTGCAGTCACACACAGGTAGCCCGAGTCACACACAGGTAGCCTAAGTCACACACAGGTAGCCTGAATCAAGGCAGTCAGACTGCAGTCACACACAGGTAGCCCGAGTCACATACAGGTAGCCTGAATCACGGCAGTCAGACTGCAGTCACACACAGGTAGCCCGAGTAACACACAGGTAGCCCGAGTCACACACGGGTAGCCTGAATCACGGCAGTCAGACTGCAGTCACACACAGGTAGCCCGAGTAACACACAGGTAGCCCGAGTCACACACAGGTAGCCCGAGTCACATACAGGTAGCCTGAATCACGGCAGTCAGACTGCAGTCACACACAGGTAGCCCGAGTAACACACAGGTAGCCCGAGTCACACACAGGTAGCCTGAATCACGGCAGTCAGACTGCAGTCACACACAGGTAGCCCGAGTCACACACAGGTAGCCTGAATCACGGCAGTCAGACTGCAGTCACACACAGGTAGCCCGAGTCACACACAGGTAGCCTGAATCACGGCAGTCAGACTGCAGTCACACACAGGTAGCCCGAGTAACACACAGGTAGCCCGAGTCACATACAGGTAGCCTGAATCACGGCAGTCAGACTGCAGTCACACACAGGTAGCCCGAGTCACACACAGGTAGCCCGAGTCACACACAGGTAGCCTGTGGAACAGCACCAACACCTGGTGGTGGGCAATAGACAACATCCGCCATGTTGGTTTAAACTGTTCATGTTCACCAGTTCTGGGTGCATGTGTGAGGAGAGTTGTGGGGAGAGGCGTGTCTTGGTTGTGTAGATCAGATGTTGCCTGCTAATGTGTTTATATTCACGACTTCTGAGTCTTCACAGACGGTGTGCTGTATCAACCTGACAGATGGTGTGCTGTATCAACTTCAGCAAATAGTGACACATACATGCATATATGTGTACTTGTGTGTGTGTATATAAGTTTGTCTATGTACGTATGTGCTGTTACAGCCTACTTGTACACAACGTGCTATAACACCCTAGCTGTACACAATGTGCTTTCAATATGCCGGTACAGCCTACCTGTACACAATGTGCTGTTACTATCCTACCTGTACACAATGCGCTTTAACTAACCTACAACACCAGGTAGCTATACCCATACATACTGGGGTTGATGTCGACGTCCTGTACAATTAGGACACAACTGACTAACATAACGGCACACAAACTACTGACTAACACAACAGCAAACATACCTGGGCTGTGACGCCGGCTCTTGTGTTATGAATATGCAAACGTGAGAAATGATCGCTTTGTTGGTGGAGGTGGGAGCATCTTGTCGGGACTTTGCGGAGGAGTAAGGGGTGAAGGAAGGAAGGAAGGAAGGAAGGAAGTTTGGCAATAACATACCAGGTCTTGTATTTGGAGGCAGGCAGACAGGAAGGTGTGGTCAGAAGACAGGAATGTGTGTGTGTGTGTGTGTAGGGAGATAGAGATGTGTGTAGAGAGATAGAGATGTTTGTAGGGAGATAGAGATGTGTGTAGGGAGATAAAGATATGTGTAGGGAGATAAAGACATGTGTAAGGAGATAGACATGTGTAAGGAGATAAAGATATGTGTAGTGAGACAAGAAGATCTGTGAAAGGTGACAGAAACATTTGTGTGGGGAAAAGGGAAGATCTGTGAAGGGAGATGGGAAGATTGTTGTAGGAAGACTGGAAGATCTGTGTAGAGAGACACATATTCACAAATGGAACGGAACTGCCTTCTACACAGCATGAACCGACGTCCGGTATTTCAGGAACATGACTTTGTGTTATTTTATATTGTTTACATTTCCACAGCTGTACCACAGTTCTACTAATGTTATTCATACTTTAAGAATGTCATGAGTAAAAGAACTGTATCATTAAATAACTAAATCTGATTACACGAAGACCACCAGCCACACAAGTCACCAAATTTAGAAAATAGACAAAGCAATGTATAAATGTTCCATGTTCTTGGCAGAGCGTTGCCACCAACCCCAACCTCAGGGTGATCGTCTCGGAAGATTTACATTTAGAGAAGTCAGGGTTGAAATGCAACTGCCCGGGAGCACACTACCGGAGGGTAGTGAGCCGGTGAAAGCAACAAAGAACTCTCACAAACACACACGTGAAAACATGCCCCAGTACAACAAACATACCGCACTCACAAACACACACGTGAAAACATGTCCCAGTACAACAAACATACCACACTCACAAGCACACACGTGAAAACATGTACCAGTACAACAAACATACCACACACACAAACACACACGTGAAAACATGTTCAGTACAACAAACATACCACACTCACAAACACACACGTGAAAACATGTTCAGTACAACAAACATACCACACTCACAAACACACACATGAAAACATGTCCCAGTACAACAGACATACCACACTCAAACACACACGTGAAAACATGTCCCGTATAACAAACATACCACACTTACAAACACACACGTGAAAACATGTCCCAGTACAACAAACATACCACACTCACAAACATACGTGAAAACATCTCGCAGTACAACAAACATACCACTCTCACAAGCACATGTGAAAACATGTCGCAGTACAACATACCACACTCACAAACACACATGTAAAAACATGTGGCAGTACAACAAACATACAACACTCACAAACACACACGTGAAAACATGTTCAGTACAACAAACATACAACACTCACAAACACACACATGAAAACATGTCCCAGTACAACAGACATACCACACTCAAACACACACGTGAAAACATGTCCCGTATAACAAACATACCACACTCACAAACACACATGTGAAAACATGTCCCAGTACAACAAACATACCACACTCACAAACATACGTGAAAACATCTCGCAGTACAACAAACATACCACTCTCACAAGCACATGTGAAAACATGTGGCAGTACAACAAACATACAACACTCACAAACACACATGTAAAAACATGTGGCAATACAACAAACATACCACACTCACAAACACACACGTGAAAACATGTTCAGTACAACAAACATACAACACTCACAAACACACACATGAAAACATGTCCCAGTACAACAGACATACCACACTCAAACACACACGTGAAAACATGTCCCGTATAACAAACATACCACACTCACAAACACACATGTGAAAACATGTCCCAGTACAACAAACATACACACTCACAAACATACGTGAAAAACATCTCGCAGTACAACAACATACCACTCTCACAAGCACATGTGAAAACATGTGGCAGTACAACAAACATACAACACTCACAAACACACATGTAAAAACATGTGGCAATACAACAAACATACCACTCTCACAAGCACATGTGAAAACATGTGGCAGTACAACAAACATACAACACTCACAAACACACATGTGAAAACATGTGGCAGTACAACAAACATACAACACTCACAAACACACACGTGAAAACATGTTCAGTACAACAAACAGACCATGACCGCTAGCTAACAACGGTGTGTCGGGTAGGCGGACTTACCTGGTCGGGCATCGGGTACTCGGCGCCCGCTTGAGGTTTGTCTGTCCTACTGTTCTTGGATAAAATAAACACACGGAATATCCTGAGTAAAGGAACTGTGCCATTAAACACGTGACTAACCAGTGACACAGACAATACGAAGTTGTCACAGGTGAAGTGTGAATGCAGTTGCTGCCGTTCATGTGTACAACCGATATAAATGTAGGTTAAAACTTTGAAGTCACCGCAACAATAGGTGTGGCCACGTGGTACTTTCACAGAAACATTCTTCCGCTATCGGGGCATTCTGGGAAGAGAGGAAAACCCACAGATAACATAACTGTGTGGTCACGTGGTGTTGTTGAGGTTAATGATATCATGGAGAACGCATGCTTTGTGTGATCCAGTACGTATGTCACTGATCGGCCTGATTCTCGGGCAGGGCCACCGCTCCTGCACCTAGAGCAGAGTGGCTATGTGCAGCCCTGGTTGACAGGTGTCGGTCTCCGCCTTAGGATGGGAAGGTGCCGGGGTTGGATCTCATCACAGGGCTGGCTGGGAAGGCTTTGAGGAACCATTGCTTTATTATACTATATAATGATATCACACATCCCCTCATCTCTAAGCTAGTGACGTCCCAGTGTAGGGCTGGCTGGGAATGCTTCCAAGAACAATAACTATATAATGGTAGCACACATCCCCTCATCTCTAGGCTAGTGAGGTCCCAGTGTAGGGCTGGCTGGGAATGCTTCCAAGAACCATTGCTTTATTATACTATATAATGATATCACACATCCCCTCATCTCTAGGCTAGTGAGGTCCCAGTGTAGGGCTGGGAGGGAATACTTCCAAGAACAATTGCTATATAATGATATCACACGTCCCCTCATCTCTAGGCTAGTGACGTCCCAGTGTAGGGCTGGCTGGCTGGGAATGCTTCCAAGAACAATTGCTGTATAATGATATCACACGTCCCCTGATCTCTAGGCTAATGAGACTGGATACGGAGCCTTTCCGGGCACGGGCAAAAGACAAGAGATGTCTGAAAGTTGTTACAGAATCACATGGCACTTGAAATCTCAAACAGTAGGCAGTAAGTACTCTAGCCTGGCAAATATAACCTACCAACGGGTAGACAGAGTCGGTGAGCATGGGTGGAATCTGTCCAGAGGAAGCAAACCTCACACATGCATAACGATATCAGAGGTATTGATCTTGGAGGTACGTAAACCAACTGAAACTCACTTTATTTTAAAGAGGAACTAAGGAGAAGAGGAGGAAGAAGAAGAAGAAGAAGAAGAAGAAGTAAGAAGAAGAAGAAGGAAGATAGAAGAAGAACGAAGAGAAGAAGGACGACGAAGAAGAAGAAGAAGAAGAGGAAGAAGAAGAAGAAGAAGAAGAGAAAGAAGAAGAAGAAAAGAGAAGAAGAGAAGAAGAAGAAGAAGAAGAAAGAAGAAGAAGAAGAACAAGAAGAAAGACAGAAGAAAAGAAGAAGAAGCCATCCAGGTATTTACTTCCAGGTCTTCCCCTTGGTCTGTTCCCTTCGATCTTGCCAGTTGTCACCAAGTTCTTCAAGTAATTTCGTCTCATATATGCATGCACACAAAATGTTGACTGTCTACGTCTAATGTCTCTAATTAGTTTACGATCTTCATTTGTTTCTTGAAGGACTCGTTCATTGGTTTTACTGTCTGTATATGGTATTCTTTGCATTTTTCTCAGAAACCACATTTCCAAAGCCATCAGCTGTATTTCAGCTTGGCTGCTCAGTGTCCACTCTTCACATCCATACAAAAGTACAGGTTCTATGTAGTACTTCAACACTCTCGTTTCTGTACTCTTGTACAATATCACAATAATGAAAAGATAACAATAACATGCTCCCGGCAACTGATAACTTGTTAAATATACGAATTAAATACCTCTCCCAACGACAATGTACGAGTAGTTCCACTAAAACAACACACAGCAAATCCCAACTCTTAAATAAATATGAGGAACAGAAGCTGAATGTACGAACGTCTTATTTACCAGAATAACATAAGAATAGAAGAATCGATGTCACGGGAAAACGTGCAATTGTAATTTCAATTAAAATAATAACCATAACTACAGGTAATTACATGCAGAAATAAATTAGCTCCTGAAAAACAAATATTGTGAATTGCCTGCTCGTGGTAAAGTTGCATGTCAAATCGACTGTTTGTAATCTACTAGGCAATGTTGCATTGAGTGGGTTTGTAATCTACTAGGCAATGTTGCATTGAGTGAGTTTGTAATGTGCTAGGCAATGTTGCCTTGAGTGGGTTTGTAATTTCTAGGGAAAAGTTTTCTTGAGTGGTTTTTTCTACTAGAAGTTCCTTAGTAAATGTTAATTTCCAGTGGGGTAAAAAAGGCCAAATTTCTAGGGAAGTTTCCGAGGGGGCCTCGGAAGGGTTTTTAAACTCAAGTTGCTTGGTTTTTTTCACGGAATGGCATTGGTGGGTTTGTTCTCTAATTTCTTTATGGGTTTTTTAAAAACGTTTTTAGGGGGGTTTTAAACCTTTCCCTTTAAATTTTGAATTCACAAATTTTTAGGGGGAATTCGGAATTTCAATTTTAAACTCGGCAATTTTTCCATTTTTTAAATTCACAAGTTCCAGGGGGTTTTTCACAGGGAAGTTTTTGGGGGTTTTAACACTAAACATTTGGGAAACACACAAGTTGCAATGGGGTTTTTCTTCGGCTTAGTGGGTTTGTTTTCCGGCAATTTGGATGGGGTTTTTTCTGGCAAATTTGGATGTATTGTCGGGCCCATATTTGGATGTATTGTCCGGTATATTTGGCTGTGTTGTCCGGTATATTTGGCTGTATTGTCCGGTATATTTGGCTGTATTGTCCGGTATATTTGGCTGTATTGTCCGGTATATTTGGCTGTGTTGTCCGGTATATTTGGCTGTATTGTCCGGTATATTTGTATGTATTGTCTGGTATATTTGGATGTATTGTCCGGTATATTTGGATGTATTGTCCGGTATATTTAGCTGTGTTGTCCGGTATATTTGGATGTATTGTCCGGTATATTTGGCTGTATTGTCCGGTATATTTGACTGTATTGTCCGGTATATTTGGCGGTGTTGTCCGGTATATTTGGCTGTGTTGCCCGGTAAATTTGGCGGTATTGTCCGGTATATTTGGCTGTATTGTCCGGTATATTTGGCGGTATTGTCCGGTATATTTGGCGGTGTTGTCTGGTATATTTGGTTGTATTGTCCGGTATATTTGGCTGTATTGTCCGGTATATTTGGCGGTATTGTCCGGTATATTTGGCTGTATTGTCCGGTATATTTGGCTGTATTGTCCTGTATATTTAGCTGTATTGTCCGGTATATTTGGCGGTGTTGTCCGGTATATTTGGCGGTATTGTCCGGTATATTTGGCTGTATTGTCCGGTATATTTGGCTGTATTGTCCGGTATATTTGGCTGTATTGTCCGGTATATTTGGCTGTATTGTCCGGTATATTTGGCTGTATTGTCCGGTATATTTGGCTGTATTGTCCGGTAGATTTGGCTGTATTGTCCGGTATATTTGGCGGTGTTGTCCGGTATATTTGGCGGTGTTGTCCGGTATATTTGGCTGTATTGTCCGGTATATTTGGCTGTATTGTCCGGTATATTTGGCGGTATTGTCCGGTATATTTGGCTGTATTGTCCGGTATATTTGGCGGTGTTGTCCGGTATATTTGGCTGTATTGTCCGGTATATTCGGCGGTGTTGTCCGGTATATTTGGCTGTATTGTCCGGTATATTTGGCTGTATTGTCCGGTATATTTGGCGGTGTTGTCCGGTATATTTGGCGGTATTGTCCGGTATATTTGGCGGTGTTGTCCGGTATATTTGGATGTATTGTCCGGTATATTTGGCGGTATTGTCCGGTATATTTGGATGTATTGTCCAATATATTTGGCTGTATTGTCCGGTATATTTGGCGGTATTGTCCGGTATATTTGGCTGTATTTTCCGGTATATTTCGCTGTATTGTCCGGTATATTTGGCGGTATTGTCCGGTATATTTGGCTGTATTGTCCGGTATATTTGGCGGTGTTGTCCGGTATATTTGGCGGTATTGTCCGGTATATTTGGCGGTATTGTCCGGTATATTTGGCTGTATTGTCCGGTATATTTGGCTGTATTGCCCGGTATATTTGGCGGTGTTGTCCGGTATATTTGGCTGTATTGTCCGGTATATTTGGCGGTGTTGTCCGGTATATTTGGATGTATTGTCCGGTATAATTGGATGTATTGTCCGGTATATTTGGATGTACTGTCCGGTATATTTGGCGGTATTGTCCGGTATATTTGGCGGTGTTGTCCGGTATATTTGGCTGTATTGTCCGGTATATTTGGCGGTGTTGTCCGGTATATTTGGCTGTATTGTCCGGTATATTTGGCGGTATTGTCCAGTATATTTGCCGGTGTTGTCCGGTATATTTGGATGTATTGTCCGGTATATTTGGATGTATTGTCCGGTATGGTATATTTGGCTGTATTGTCCGGTATATTTGGCTGTATTGTCCGGTATATTTGGCTGTATTGTCCGGCAGCATACCTGGCTGTATCACCTCAGGTGACACACTGCAGAGGCAGACGCCACATGTGCATCCTAGACTTCTTTGTTCAAGGTGATTATTTGTTGGAATGTTGCACATACGTAACTGTTCTCTTCGCTGGTACCAGAACAAGAGTCACCGTTGTGTCGTCTTTGTTTTCACTGCATTCATGGAACGACTGGAGTATGACACACGAACGCACGCACACACATATGCGCGCACAAGCACACACACACACACACACACACACACTCACACAGAGCAGGTGTAGAGATGACTCCACGGAATAAAAATAGAACAATGGTTATCTGAATTCTGGTGTGTTGTAACACGGCTGACGTTCTAAACGTGCCGATTGCGCAATCTAGTGGCGTGTGCGTGTACGCGTGTTTCTAGAGGGAAAGATAAGGCAGAATATACCACTGTTTCCTTATCTGAACGCGGTAAACAAACATGAGGAAATATTCCGGGTGGATTTCGTCAACACCACACCCCAGGAGCAAAGGGGGAGTGACCACCTGACCCAGTGAACAATGGTACAACACCACGAGAGAGTAGACACTGGTACAACACCACGAGAGAGTAGACACTGGTACACCACCACGAGAGAGTAGACACTGGTACACCACCACGAGAGAGTAGACACGGGTACAACAGCATGAGAGAGTAGACAACGGTACAACACTCCGAGACAGTAGACACGTACAACACCACGAGAGAGTGGACACTGGTACAACACCACGAGAGAGTGGAAACACAACACCACGAGAGAGTGGACACTGGTACAACACCACGAGAGAGTAGACACTGGTACAACATCACATTTCTTGTACGAAACAGAGGTCTCGTTCTTGTAACCCTGAGAGAGTTGTCTGGGGATGTATTTTGCCATCCACACTGGTGTTTTGACTTCAGTCAGCGGTGCCAGACATCCTTCCACGAAGAAGTATAAGTGCGAGAACGATATATTTTTGTTAGGTTTTATTTATGTGTACAAGAAAACATATTCCTATTCTTTTTCTTCATGTAGTCCCTGCCGTGTTTGACATTGGAGATCATGTCTGTCCACAGCCTTCTGTCTCGTGTACTGCCAATCTTCTTATAGTCCATGCCGTGTGGCGTTGGTGATCATGTCTGTCCACAACCTTCTGTATCGTATGCTGCCAATCTTCCTATAGTCCATGCCGTGTGGCGTTGGTGATCATGTCTGTCCACAGCCTTCTGTCTCGTGTACTGCCAATCTTCTTATAGTCCATGCCGTGTGGCGTTGGTGATCATGTCTGTCCACAGCCTTCTGTCTCGTGTACTGCCAAACTTCTTGTAGTCCATGGCGTGTGGCGTTGATGATCAGATCTGCCTGCTGTCTCGTGTACTGTCAATCATTTCTAATACCGATGTTTGTCCATGCCATGATGTCAAACTGTCCAGCATCTTCTCTCTCCAGCATCCTATCTCTCCAGCATCTTCTCTCTCCAGCATCCTATCTCTCCAGCATCTTCTCTCTCCAGCATCCTATCTCTCCAGCATCTTCTCTCTCCAGCATCCTATCTCTCCAGCATCCTATCTCTCCAGCATCTTCTCTCTCCAGCATCCTATCTCTCCAGCATCTTCTCTCTCCAGCATCCTATCTCTCCAGCATCCTATCTCTCCAGCATCTTCTCTCTCCAGCATCTTCTCTCTCCAGCATCCTATCTCTCCAGCATCTTCTCTCTACAGCATCTTCTCTCTCCAGCATCTTCTCTCTACAGCATCTTCTCTCTACAGCATCTTCTCTCTACAGCATCTTCTCTCTCCAGCATCTTCTCTCTCCAGCATCTTCTCTCTCCAGCATCTGCTGCCTCTCATCCCCTCCAATTTGTCCGTTATGACGACATAATACAGTTGTCCCTATTCCCATGACACACCCAAAGAATGTGTACAGTTGTCTTCTGATGCGACTAGCCAGTTCTCCTTGTCAGTTCTACTTTCAAGATGTCATTACTGCTCTTTCTACCTGCCCACAGTCTACTCATCATTCTTCTATCAAACCACATCTCTGCAGCTTCCACACAATTCCCCACTTGTCTGATAACTGTCCATGATTAGCTTCTGAACGTCAGAGTTGTCTCGATGTAGCGTTTCATCACTCTTATTCTCCCTCTGATTGACAAAGATATATAGCATAAAATATTCTCCATCTGGTAAAATGCTACTTTCGCTTAGGCAATTCTACATTTAACTTCTTTAGTACACCTTCCATCTGCTGTTGTTAGAGTACCTAACATAATTATATCAATCAGGTGCCGTCTCCGCAATGAAGGTTGGCTGCAATGGATCTCCAACACTGTCTGTCTCTCGTCTTGACTGTACATTCTGCCAGGCTGATGTTCGTCCATCTCTTGATGTTATCCTCCCACTTGTATCATTGTCTACCTCTTGCTCGCTTGCGCTAAACCTTGCCTTCCAGTATGGTTTTTATAAGAGTATCATGTCTTTTAACGTTGCCAAAATATTTCACTTGTCTCCTCTTTATTTCTGTCATCAACTCTCTCTTCTTTCCCAGTTTTTCTAAGACCTCTGTATTTGATTGTTTTTGTTTCCATGAAATGCGGCATATTCGTTTGTATATCCACATCTCCAGGGCCTCTATTCGACTTTCTAGTTGCTTGTTCAATGTCCAGGCTTCCGCGCCATACAGTAGCGTTGAATATACCTAACATTTGACAATTCTCATTTTTAATGCGTTATTAATCTCTCTAGATGTTAATAATGATTTCATGCCGTTGAAAATAATTATATACATTTACTTGTTTCAGATTGGTTGCTTTCACTTTGACATATAGTTTTCCTTATAATAACCACTACTGCAGTTTTCTGTTGCTCAGCCAAGGTGTGTTGTCGTGCTGTTATAACTGTGTCGATTGTTTCGTGTGATTGCCTTTTGTGTTCAGCTACCGCAACTGTTATCTGCAGGTCTGAGGTTGTCTGTGTTATCTGCAGGTCTGGGGTTGTCTGTATTATCTGTATGTATGTGGTTGTCTGTGTTATCTGCAGGTCTGTGTTATCTGCAGGTCTGTGTTATCTGCAGGTCTGTGTTATCTGCAGGTCTGTGTTATCTGCAGGTCTGTGTTATCTGCAGGTCTGTGTTATCTGCAGGTCTGGGGTTGTCTGTGTTATCTGCAGGTCTGTGTTATCTGCAGGTCTGTGTTATCTGCAGGTCTGTGTTATCTGCAGGTCTGGGGTTGTCTGTGTTATCTGCAGGTCTGTGTTATCTGCAGGTCTGGGGTTGTCTGTGTTATCTGCAGGTCTGTGTTATCTGCAGGTCTGTGTTATCTGCAGGTCTGGGGTTGTCTGTGTTATCTGCAGGTCTGTGTTATCTGCAGGTCTGTGTTATCTGCAGGTCTGTGTTATCTGCAGGTCTGTGTTATCTGCAGGTCTGTGTTATCTGCAGGTCTGGGGTTGTCTGTGTTATCTGCAGGTCTGGGGTTGTCAGTGTTATCTGCAGGTCTGTGTTATCTGCAGGTCTGAGGTTGTCTGTGTTATCTGCAGGTCTGGGGTTGTCAGTGTTATCTGCAGGTCTGAGGTTGTCTGTGTTATCTGCAGGTCTGAGGTTGTCTGTGTTATCTGCAGGTCTGGGGTTGTCAGTGTTATCTGCAGGTCTGTGTTATCTGCAGGTCTGGGGTTGTCTGTGTTATCTGCAGGTCTGGGGTTGTCAGTGTTATCTGCAGGTCTGTGTTATCTGCAGGTCTGTGTTATCTGCAGGTCTGGGGTTGTCTGTGTTATCTGCAGGTCTGAGGTTGTCTGTGTTATCTGCAGGTCTGTGTTATCTGCAGGTCTGTGTTATCTGCAGGTCTGTGTTATCTGCAGGTCTGTGTTATCTGCAGGTCTGTGTTATCTGCAGGTCTGGGGTTGTCAGTGTTATCTGCAGGTCTGGGGTTGTCTGTGTTATCTGCAGGTCTGTGTTATCTGCAGGTCTGGGGTTGTCAGTGTTATCTGCAGGTCTGTGTTATCTGCAGGTCTGTGGTATCTGCAGGTCTGTGTTATCTGCAGGTCTGTGTTATCTGCAGGTCTGTGTTATCTGCAGGTCTGGGGTTGTCAGTGTTATCTGCAGGTCTGGGGTTGTCTGTGTTATCTGCAGCGTCTGTGTTATCTGCAGGTCTGGGGTTGTCAGTGTTATCTGCAGGTCTGTGTTATCTGCAGGTCTGTGGTATCTGCAGGTCTGTGTTATCTGCAGGTCTGTGTTATCTGCAGGTCTGTGTTATCTGCAGGTCTGTGTTATCTGCAGGTCTGGGGTTGTCTGTATTATCTGTATGTATGTGGTTGTCTGTGTTATCTGCAGGTCTGTGTTATCTGCAGGTCTGTATTATCTGCAGGTCTGAGGTTGTATGTGTTATCTGCAGGTCTGGGGTTGTCAGTGTTATCTGCAGGTCTGAGGTTGTCAGTGTTATCTGCAGGTCTGAGGTTGTATGTGTTATCTGCAGGTCTGGGGTTGTCTGTATTATCTGTATGTATGTGGTTGTCTGTGTTATCTGCAGGTCTGTGTTATCTGCAGGTCTGTGTTATCTGCAGGTCTGTGTTATCTGCAGGTCTGTGTTATCTGCAGGTCTGTGTTATCTGCAGGTCTGTGTTATCTGCAGGTCTGAGGTTGTATGTGTTATCTGCAGGTCTGGGGTTGTCTGTGTTATCTGCAGGTCTGTGTTATCTGCAGGTCTGTGTTATCTGCAGGTCTGTGTTATCTGCAGGTCTGTGTTATCTGCAGGTCTGTGTTATCTGCAGGTCTGTGTTATCTGCAGGTCTGTGTTATCTGCAGGTCTGTGTTATCTGCAGGTCTGTGTTATCTGCAGGTCTGGGGTTGTCAGTGTTATCTGCAGGTCTGGGGTTGTCTGTATTATCTGTATGTATGTGGTTGTCTGTGTTATCTGCAGGTCTGTGTTATCTGCAGGTCTGGGGTTGTCTGTGTTATCTGCAGGTCTGTGTTATCTGCAGGTCTGTGTTATCTGCAGGTCTGTGTTATCTGCAGGTCTGTGTTATCTGCAGGTCTGTGTTATCTGCAGGTCTGTGTTATCTGCAGGTCTGTGTTATCTGCAGGTCTGTGTTATCTGCAGGTCTGTGTTATCTGCAGGTCTGTGTTATCTGCAGGTCTGTGTTATCTGCAGGTCTGTGTTATCTGCAGGTCTGTGTTATCTGCAGGTCTGTGTTATCTGCAGGTCTGGGGTTGTCAGTGTTATCTGCAGGTCTGGGGTTGTCTGTATTATCTGTATGTATGTGGTTGTCTGTGTTATCCTGCAGGTCCTGTGTTATCTGCAGGTCTGGGGTTGTCAGTGTTATCTGCAGGTCTGTGTTATCTGCAGGTCTGTGTTATCTGCAGGTCTGTGTTATCTGCAGGTCTGTGTTATCTGCAGGTCTGTGTTATCTGCAGGTCTGTGTTATCTGCAGGTCTGTGTTATCTGCAGGTCTGGGGTTGTCAGTGTTATCTGCAGGTCTGGGGTTGTCTGTATTATCTGTATGTATGTGGTTGTCTGTGTTATCTGCAGGTCTGTGTTATCTGCAGGTCTGGGGTTGTCAGTGTTATCTGCAGGTCTGAGGTTGTATGTGTTATCTGCAGGTCTGAGGTTGTATGTGTTATCTGCAGGTCTGTGTTATCTGCAGGTCTGAGGTTGTCAGTGTTATCTGCAGGTCTGGGGTTGTCTGTATTATCTGTATGTATGTGGTTGTCTGTGTTATCTGCAGGTCTGTGTTATCTGCAGGTCTGGGGTTGTCAGTGTTATCTGCAGGTCTGGGGTTGTATGTGTTATCTGCAGGTCTGGGGTTGTCAGTGTTATCTGCAGGTCTGGGGTTGTATGTGTTATCTGTATGTATGGGGTTGTCTGTGTTATCTGTATGTATGGGGTTGTCAGTGTTATCTGCAGGTCTGAGGTTGTCTGTATTATCTGTATGTATGGGGTTGTCTGTGTTATCTGTATTATGGGGTTGTCAGTGTTATCTGCAGGTCTGAGGTTGTCTGTATTATCTGTATGTATGGGGTTGTCTGTGTTATCTGCAGGTCTGAGGTTGTATGTGTTATCTGTATGTATGGGGTTGTCTGTGTTATCTGCAGGTCTGAGGTTGTATGTGTTATCTGCAGGTCTGGGGTTGTCAGTGTTATCTGCAGGTCTGGGGTTGTCTGTATTATCTGTATGTATGGGGTTGTCAGTGTTATCTGCAGGTCTGAGGTTGTATGTGTTATCTGTATGTATGGGGTTGTCAGTGTTATCTGCAGGTCTGGGGTTGTCTGTATTATCTGTATGTATGGGGTTGTCTGTGTTATCTGCAGGTCTGAGGTTGTATGTGTTATCTGCAGGTCTGGGGTTGTCAGTGTTATCTGCAGGTCTGGGGTTGTCTGTATTATCTGTATGTATGGGGTTGTCTGTGTTATCTGCAGGTCTGTGTTATCTGCAGGTCTGGGGTTGTCAGTGTTATCTGCAGGTCTGAGGTTGTATGTGTTATCTGCAGGTCTGGGGTTGTCTGTATTATCTGTATGTATGTGGTTGTCTGTGTTATCTGCAGGTCTGTGTTATCTGCAGGTCTGTGTTATCTGCAGGTCTGTGTTATCTGCAGGTCTGTGTTATCTGCAGGTCTGGGGTTGTCAGTGTTATCTGCAGGTCTGGGGTTGTCTGTATTATCTGTATGTATGTGGTTGTCTGTGTTATCTGCAGGTCTGTGTTATCTGCAGGTCTGTGTTATCTGCAGGTCTGTGTTATCTGCAGGTCTGAGGTTGTCTGTGTTATCTGCAGGTCTGTGTTATCTGCAGGTCTGAGGTTGTCTGTGTTATCTGCAGGTCTGTGTTATCTGCAGGTCTGTGTTATCTGCAGGTCTGTGTTATCTGCAGGTCTGTGTTATCTGCAGGTCTGTGTTATCTGCAGGTCTGGGGTTGTCAGTGTTATCTGCAGGTCTGAGGTTGTATGTGTTATCTGCAGGTCTGTGTTATCTGCAGGTCTGTGTTATCTGCAGGTCTGGAGTTGTCTGTATTATCTGTATGTATGTGGTTGTCTGTGTTATCTGCAGGTCTGGGGTTGTCTGTTTTATATGCAGGTCTGGGGTTGTCTGTTACCTGCAAGTCTGTGTTATCTGCAGGTCTGGGGTTGTCTGTGTTATCTGCAGGTCTGGGGTTGTCTGTGTTATCTGCAGGTCTGGGGTTGTCTGTTTTATCTGCATGTATGTGTGTTATATGCATGTATGTGTGTTATATGCATGTATGTGTGTTATATGCATGTATGTGTGTTATATGCATGTATGTGTGTTATA
This sequence comes from Cepaea nemoralis, assembly GCA_014155875.1. Classification (NCBI taxonomy): domain Eukaryota; kingdom Metazoa; phylum Mollusca; class Gastropoda; order Stylommatophora; family Helicidae; genus Cepaea; species Cepaea nemoralis. Next base: position 167,799 of record JACEFZ010000723.1, read on the forward strand.
TGCATGTATGTGTGTTATCTGCATGTATGTGTGTTATCTGCATGTATGTGTGTTATCTGCATGTATGTGTGTTATATGCATGTATGTGTGTTATATGCATGTATGTGTGTTATATGCATGTATGTGTGTTATATGCATGTATGTGTGTTATATGCATGTATGTGTGTTATATGCATGTATGTGTGTTATATGCATGTATGTGTGTTATATGCATGTATGTGTGTTATATGCATGTATGTGTGTTATATGCATGTATGTGTGTTATATGCATGTATGTGTGTTATATGCATGTATGTGTGTTATATGCATGTATGTGTGTTATATGCATGTATGTGTGTTATATGCATGTATGTGTGTTATATGCATGTATGTGTGTTATCTGCATGTATGTGTGTTATATGCATGTATGTGTGTTATATGCATGTATGTGTGTTATCTGCATGTATGTGTGTTATATGCATGTATGTGTGTTATATGCATGTATGTGTGTTATATGCATGTATGTGTGTTATCTGCATGTATGTGTGTTATATGCATGTATGTGTGTTATCTGCATGTATGTGTGTTATCTGCATGTATGTGTGTTATATGCATGTATGGGTTGTTTATGTTATCTGCATGCATGGGGTTGAGTGTGTTATGTCCACCAGGTGATATTATTTCTATTATTATTACCAGAAAATCGTACCCATACATCCCTGGAGCATATCTGTGTATGTTACAGCAGGATGTGAAATAAACTAGACCGGGAGTAATACAACTGATCACTTCACCTCACCATGCTGTTTACAGGTGGACATATTTTGTACACGCCTGAATGCCGATTGGACATTTACTGCTGGAACCACATGTTTATAGACTAGCTAGTGGACAGCTCAGGGGAGACGTGGTCACTCACACACTGGCCGCTGGACTCCCCAAGGCATTTGCTGGTGCCTAGTTTAAACTGGATCGACCAGGACACTAAGGCCAACCTGTACCAGGCCTAGAATATCCCAAGCACCAGAACTTCAGTCTTAATGGCCCTATCAGGCTGGCTATTACCGTAGAAACGAACGAACGAACGAACAATCTTTATTTTCAAAGGGTTAAGATTTGGTCACGTAGGCCCATCTGACATCTTCTTCTCTAAAGAGCCGAATGTAAGACGGGACTGCGTGCCCAATTTGTTACCCTTTTAAAATAAAGTTTGTTCGTTCGTTCTATTTCTTCCCATACATTATTTCATTCAACATCACTTATGAAGCTAATCATAGACAACAAAAGAAAATAAGTATTGTGTCAATAAGCATTGAAACGCAGCAGGCAAGGTGATGTTTGCCTCAGCGCCAAGGAAAACCTATTGACTCGCCCACCAGGCGTCACCTCACTGCCTACCCGCAGAATTGAGACGGCCAGCGACGGACTTGTAAAAGTTAGTTGCATATCGATCAGAGACTGTCACACGATCAGAGACTGTCACACGATCAGAGACTGTCACACGATCAGAGACTGTCACACGATCAGAGACTTTGACACGATCAGAGACTGCCACACGATGATATACTGTCACACGATCATCATCTGCCACACGATCATAAACTGTCACATGATCATCTATTGTCACATGATCATCTATTGTCACATGATCAGAGACTGCCACACGATCAGAGACTGTCACACGATCAGAGACTGTCACACGATCAGAGATTGCCACATGATCAGAGACTGCCACGCGATCAGAGACTGTCACACGATCAAAGACTGTTAGGCAATCAGAGATCAGGAGCACTCACTCCAGGCGGACGTGATCTCCGGCAGACAGGCAGAAACAATCGATGTTATCGACATCCGTGTGTGTATATCTTGGCTTGTACAAGGATCATCCAAATACCAACCTCCAGCGGTGGCTAACAAGACACGGGTCGTGCTGTACTCCACAAGCATCAATCAATCCACGGCAGGTCACAATCAATCCACGGCAGGTCACACAATCAATACAAAATACCTCCCAGTTCATCTCCTGGCTAATTTGTGGCCAATGACATGACTCAAGGTCAGAGATTTCCATGTATTGTGACACTTGCATAATTATGACATTGGGATGATTTATTTCTATCTTTCCAAGCGCTCATCTCATCTCATCTCATCATGTTCCTCTTGTAACTTGCGGTGTCGAGGTGAAGTATAAACAGCGGGAGAGTGCATGTATCGATACTCCCATGGATTCTGTTATTCCCTGCGTCCATCGTTTACGTGGTCGGCCTCTTCCTCTGCTTCCCTCTAGTCTGTACATCATTACTTGTTGTGGTATACTGTTAGTTGGTAACCTACTTGCATGGCCAAACCATTTGACTTGCTGCTTTCTAATAAAATCTAGTGCAGCTATAACCCCCACTTTAGTCCTGATTTCTTCATTTCTGATCTTATCTCTTCTTGATACATTGAGTATTCTTCTCAGGAATCTCATTTCTGTTGTTGTGATTTTTCTTTTCTCTTTTTCTGTCATTGTCCAGGTTTGGCATTGGTAGCATAGAGTTGGTAGGAAGATTGTGTTGTAAAGTGCTTTCTTAGTAGTTATTGATACATGTTTGTTCTTTAGTATTGGTGCCATTTGTCCAATGAGTTGATTTGCCTTATTGCATCTATTTTCGATCTCGTCTTCTGATCTGCCATTTGATGATATTATACTTCCTAGGTACTTGAAACTCTTTACTTGTTTCAAGGGATGTTCGTTTAGGTGAATCGTTGTTGCTTTTTCTTCTTTAGTTACGGTCATTACCTCTGTTTTACTTGTGCTTGGTTGGGAGTGGGTTGGTGGGGGTGTGTGGGTGCGTAGTGGAGGATGTGTGAGTGAGTGTGTGTTGGTGGACGGGTAGGGAATGCGTGTGTGGGTGGGGAGAGGTGTGTGGTGTGTTGGTTGGTGATATTGTGTGGGTGAGGTATGTGTGTGTGGGTGGGGGATTTTTGTGGTGTGTGAGTGGGGGTATGTGGGGTGGATGGGTAAGGGTATCTGTGTGGGTGTGGGTGGGATTATTTTGTGGTATCTGGGTGGGGGATATGTGTGTGGTGTGTAAGTGGGGATGTGTTGGTGAGGGATATGTGTGTGTGTGGTGCGTGGGTTGGGAATAGTGCGTGGTAGGAGGTGTATGTGATGTGCGGGTGGGGGATTGTGTGGTGAGGGATTAGGTTAAGGCATGTGTGGGTGGGTGGAAGTTGTATGTGTGGGTGGTGGTGTGTGTGTGAGTGGATTGGGGATGTATGGGTGGTTAGGGAGATGTGTGTGTGTGTGTGTGTGTGGGGGGGGGGGGGGGGTAGGGACATGTCAGTTGGTGGGGATGTGTGTGTATGGTTTGGGGATGTGTGAGTGGATGTGCGATGTGTGGGTTGGTGGGGGATTGTGTGTGTGGGTGGGGAATATGTTGTCGATGGAGATGTGGCTGGGGGAAGGGTGGTTTGAGGTGTGGGTGGGGAGAGGATGTGTGGGGTAGAATGTGGATGGGCGTGGGATGTGTGGGTTGGTGGGGGAATGTTTGTGGGTGGCGAGTGTGTTTTGGTTGGGGAGATCAGGTGAGGGCAGTGTGTATGGGTGGGGGATGTGCGGGAGGGGGATGGGTCGGTTGGTGGGGTATGTATGTGTCCCTTGGTGTGCGTGTGTGTCGGTAGGTGGGGGTGTGTATGTGTCCCTTGGTGCGCATGTGTGTGGGTAGATGGGGGTGTTGTGTGGGTGGGGTGATGTATGGATAGGTGGGAGATGGGCTTCATACCATGGTAATTAGCCTTGTTTATGTTTACAACATTCATTTCACAATGTTTATTTTTCTTCCTATGCAAATGTATAATGCTCTTGATGAACGAAAGACGAGTGATTGGAAGGGCCGAATGTAAGACGGGCCTGCGCGCCAAATTTGTGACCCTAATAAAGTTGATTTGATTTGATTTGATTTGATTTGATTTGATTTGATTTTGTGCTAATTTTCATGTTATGTTCCCTACACATTTCGTTTAGACTGTTCATGTGGTCTTGTAATTCAGCTTCTGATTTTGCTATTAGTGCTTGGTCGTCCGCAAAAAGGAGTTCTTTAATGGTTAGATTTGCAGATGGTTCTTCTTCTTTGTTCTCGTCATGCTGTGTTCTTGTGGTTTCTGTTTGGCTAGTTTCTTTTAATATATGTTGTCTATATATGTTATAAACAAGAGAGGGGGCAGGACACAACCTTGTCGTACTCCAGATCTTATGGTGAAGGGTTCTGAGTGTCCTCCAGTTGCTCTCACTATGCATTCACTGTTGTTGTATAAACTTCTACAGAGGTTTGTTAGATGTGTACTCACTCCATATTGTTTAAGGATTTCCCACAACTTGTTTCTATCTACTCTATACCCATTAGGGTCAGTTCGTTTATACTTCTTATTTTGTCTAAGAGCATGTGTGGAGATCCCCTGCCGGCTTGCTAGGCCAGTCGCAGGTTAGGACAAAAAGCGCTCTACCTTGGATTTGGCTGATGTCTCTGTCTAGAGTTGATTGATGTCTCTGTCTAGAGTTGATTGATGTCTCTGTCTAGAGGTGATTGATGTCTCTGTCTATAGTTGATTGATGTCTCTGTCTATAGTTGATTCATGTCTCTGTCTAGAGTTGATTCATGTCTCTGTCTAGAGCTGATTGATGTCTCTGTCTAGAGTTGATTCATGTCTCTGTCTAGAGTTGATTCATGTCTCTGTCTAGAGTTGATTGATGTCTCTGTCTAGAGTTGATTGATGTCTCTGTCTAGAGTTGATTGATGTCTGTGTCTAGAGTTGATTGATGTCTCTGTCTAGAGTTGATTGATGTCTCTGTCTAGAGTTGATTGATGTCTCTGTCTAGAGTTGATTGATGTCTCTGTCTAGAGTTGATTGATGTCTCTGTCTGGAGTTGACTGATGTCTCTGTCTAGAGTTGATTGATGTCTCTGTCTAGAGGTGATTGATGTCTCTGTCTATATTTGATTGATGTCTCTGTCTAGAGTTGATTCATGTCTCTGTCTAGAGCTGATTCATGTCTCTGTCTAGAGTTGATTGATGTCTCTGTCTATAATTGATTGATGTCTCTGTCTAGAGTTGATTGATGTCTCTGTCTAGAGTTGATTGATGTCTCTGTCTAGAGTTGATTCATGTCTCTGTTTAGAGTTGATTGATGTCTCTGTCTAGTGTTGATTGATGTCTCTGTCTAGAGTTGATTGATGTCTCTGTCTAGAGTTGATTGATATCTCTGTCTAGAGTTGATTGATGTCTGTGTCTAGAGTTGATTCATGTCTCTGTCTAGAGTGTCATGTCTCTGTTAGAGTTGATTGATGTCTCTGTCTATAGTTGATTGATGTCTCTGTCTAGAGTTGATTGATGTCTCTGTCTAGAGTGATTCATGTCTCTGTCTAGAGTTTATTGATGTGTCTGTAGAGTTGATTGATGTCTCTGTCTAGAGTTGATTGATGTCTCTGTCTAGAGTTGAATGATGTCTCTGTCTAGAGTTGATTCATGTCTTGTCTAGAGTTGATTGATGTCTCTGTCTAGAGTTGATTGATGTCTCTGTCTAGAGTTGACTGATGTCTCTGTCTAGAGTTGTTTGATGTCTCTGTCTAGAGGTGATTGATGTTTGTCATCGTTGATTGATGTCTCTGTCTAGAGTTGATTCATGTCTCTGTCTAGAGCTGATTCATGTCTCTGTCTAGAGTTGATTGATGTCTCTGTCTAGAGTTGATGATGTCTCTGTCTAGAGTTGATTCATGTCTCTGTCTAGAGGGATTGATGTCTCTGTCTATAGTTGATTGATGTCTCTGTCTAGAGTTGATTCATGTCTCTGTCTAGAGCTGATTCATGTCTCTGTCTAGAGTTGATCATGTCTCTGTCTAGAGTTGATTCATGTCTCTGTCTAGAGTTGATTCATGTCTCTGTCTAGAGTTGATTCATGTCTCTGTCTAGAGTTGATTCATGTCTCGTCTAGAGTGTTTCATGTCTCTGTCTAGAGGTGATTGCTGTCTCTGTCTAGTGTTGATTGATGTCTCTGTCTAGAGTTGATTGATGTCTCAGTCTAGAGTTGATTGATGTCTCAGTCTTGATTTGATTCATTCTCTGTCTAGATTTGATTCATGTCTCTGTCTAGAGTTGATTCGATATCTCTGTCTAGAGGTGAATCGATGTCTCAGTCTAGAGTTGAATCGATGTCTCTGTCTAGAGTTGAATCGATGTCTCTGTCTAGAGTTGATTGATGTGTCTGTCTGGAGTTGATTCATGTCTCTGTCTAGAATTAAATCATGTCTCTGTCTAGAATTAATTCATGTCTCTGTCTATAGATGATTCATGTCTCAGTCTAGAGTTGATTCATGTCTCTGTTTAGAGTTGATTGATGTCTCTGTCTAGATGTCACAGCCTCACATGGGGCCGGTAACTAACATAAAGTAAGATATAGTGGCAAAGGGCTAAAACTCCCTCTCAAGGGAAAGAAGTGAGTCACTCGAAGGCTTGAAGAATCCAGAGCCTTCTCGAAGGACTGGTCAGTGTGTCCACGGTCCCGTGGACACTGATGTGGCCCGCCGATTGCGGGGTCCACGAGGAACTCGGACAGAGTTACCACCCGTGTCGGATTGCGACACGTGTGAAACGGCAGAGACAGACTGGACATCGGGGAAGCAACAGGGCTTACCTTGACTGTGACAGGCTATTTGGGAGCTCTTCCGGGATCAAATAGCCTGTCACAGTCTCGGATCTCTAGGGGATCTGAACTCGGGCTCAAACAGGCAACAACAACTCCGTTAGATACAATATAGCAACATTTATTAATATGATATATACAGTGTGCTGGCGAAGTGGGTTTTGACAGCCCGCACTTGACAAGTTGCATATCACAGAGGTTTAACATCACACATGATTATAACAAACAATTCTAAGCAACTATCTAGCATATGTCTATGACCCTAAATACACATGGGTCTGAACTATCAAGTCCCTCTAAGGTAAGCCCTGTTACTTCCCCGATGTCCAGTCTGTCTCTGCCGTTTCACACGTGTCGCAATCCGACACGGGTGGTAACTCTGTCCGAGTTCCTCGTGGACCCCGCAATCGGCGGGCCACATCAGTGTCCACGGGACCGTGAACACACTGACCAGTCCTTCGAGAAGGCTCTGGATTCTTCAAGCCTTCGAGTGACTCACTTCTTTCCCTTGAGAGGGAGTTTTAGCCCTTTGCCACTATATATTACTTTATGTTAGTTACCGGCCCCATGTGAGGCTGTGACACTAGAGTTGATTGATGTCTCTGTCTAGAGTTGATTGATGTCTCTGTCTAGAGTTGATTGATGTCTGTGTCTAGAGTTGATTGATGTATCTGTCTAGAGTTGATTGATGTCTCTGTCTAGAGTTGATTGATGTCTCTGTCTAGAGTTGATTGATGTCTCTGTCTAGAGTTGATTGATGTCTCTGTCTGGAGTTGACTGATGTCTCTGTCTAGAGTTGATTCATGTCTCTGTCTAGAGCTGATTCATGTCTCTGTCTAGAGTTGATTGATGTCTCTGTCTATAGTTGATTGATGTCTCTGTCTAGAGTTGATTGATGTCTCTGTCTAGAGTTGATTCATGTCTCTGTCTAGAGTTTATTGATGTGTCTGTCTAGAGTTGATTGATGTCTCTGTCTAGAGTTGATTGATGTCTCTGTCTAGAGTTGAATGATGTCTCTGTCTAGAGTTGATTCATGTCTCTGTCTAGAGTTGATTGATGTCTCTGTCTAGAGTTGATTGATGTCTCTGTCTAGAGTTGACTGATGTCTCTGTCTAGAGTTGACTGATGTCTCTGTCTAGAGTTGATTGATGTCTCTGTCTAGAGGTGATTGATGTCTTTGTCTATAGTTGATTGATGTCTCTGTCTAGAGTTGATTCATGTCTCTGTCTAGAGCTGATTCATGTCTCTGTCTAGAGTTGATTGATGTCTCTGTCTAGAGTTGATTGATGTCTCTGTCTAGAGTTGATTCATGTCTCTGTCTAGAGGTGATTGATGTCTCTGTCTATAGTTGATTGATGTCTCTGTCTAGAGTTGATTCATGTCTCTGTCTAGAGCTGATTCATGTCTCTGTCTAGAGTTGATTCATGTCTCTGTCTAGAGTTGATTCATGTCTCTGTCTAGAGTTGATTCATGTCTCTGTCTAGAGTTGATTCATGTCTCTGTCTAGAGTTGATTCATGTCTCTGTCTAGAGTTGATTCATGTCTCTGTCTAGAGGTGATTGATGTCTCTGTCTAGTGTTGATTGATGTCTCTGTCTAGAGTTGATTGATGTCTCAGTCTAGAGTTGATTGATGTCTCAGTCTTGATTTGATTCATGTCTCTGTCTAGAGTTGATTCATGTCTCTGTCTAGAGTTGATTCGATATCTCTGTCTAGAGGTGAATCGATGTCTCAGTCTAGAGTTGAATCGATGTCTCTGTCTAGAGTTGAATCGATGTCTCTGTCTAGAGTTGATTGATGTGTCTGTCTGGAGTTGATTCATGTCTCTGTCTAGAATTAAATCATGTCTCTGTCTAGAATTAATTCATGTCTCTGTCTATAGATGATTCATGTCTCAGTCTAGAGTTGATTCATGTCTCTGTTTAGAGTTGATTGATGTCTCTGTCTAGATGTCACAGCCTCACATGGGGCCGGTAACTAACATAAAGTAAGATATAGTGGCAAAGGGCTAAAACTCCCGCTCAAGGGAAAGAAGTGAGTCACTCGAAGGCTTGAAGAATCCAGAGCCTTCTCGAAGGACTGGTCAGTGTGTCCACTGTCCCGTGGACACTGATGTGGCCCGCCGATTGCGGGGTCCACGAGGAACTCGGACAGAGTTACCACCCGTGTCGGATTGCGACACGTGTGAAACGGCAGAGACAGACTGGACATCGGGGAAGCAACAGGGCTTACCTTGACTGTGACAGCTATTTGGGGAGCTCTTCCGGGTATCAAATAGCCTGTCACAGTCTCGGATCTCTAGGGGATCTGAACTCGGGCTCAAACAGGCAACAACAACTCCGTTAGATACAATATAGCAACATTTATTAATATGATATATACAGTGTGCTGGCGAAGTGGGTTTTGACAGCCCGCACTTGACAAGTTGCATATCACAGAGGTTTAACATCACACATGATTATAACAAACAATTCTAAGCAACTATCTAGCATATGTCTATGACCCTAAATACACATGGGTCTGAACTATCAAGTCCCTCTAAGGTAAGCCCTGTTAGCTTCCCCGATGTCCAGTCTGTCTCTGCCGTTTCACACGTGTCGCAATCCGACACTGGTGGTAACTCTGTCCGAGGTTCCTCGTGGACCCCGCAATCGGCGGGCCACATCAGTGTCCACGGGACCGTGGACACATGACCAGTCCTTCGAGAAGGCTCTGGATTCTTCAAGCCTTCGAGTGACTCACTTCTTTCCTTGAGCGGGAAGTTTAGCCCTTTGCCACTATATATTACTTTATGTTAGTTACCGGCCCCATGTGAGGCTGTGACACCAGAGGTGATTGATGTCTCTGTCTAGAGTTGATTGATGTCTCTGTCTAGAGTTGATTGATGTGTGTCTAGAGTTGATTGATGTCTCTGTCTAGAGTTGATTGATGTCTGTGTCTAGAGTTGATTGATGTCTCTGTCTAGAGTTGATTGATGTCTCTGTCTAGAGTTGATTGATGTCTCTGTCTGGAGTTGACTGATGTCTCTGTCTAGAGTTGATTG
>JACEFZ010000723.1:185000-188325 GCA_014155875.1 Cepaea nemoralis
ACTCTGAAGATGCCACTTTGTCACGCTGAAGATGTCGCTTTGTCACTCTGAAGATGTCGCTTTGTCACTCTGAAAATGTCACTTCGTCACTCTGAAGATGTCACTTTGTCACTGCAGTTGTCTATTTTCATCGTGTCACATCGGCAGTTCGACGATATCACTGTGTCACAGCGGCTGTCTGGCAATGTTAGAAATCATTCAGACTGTCTGACAAATGTCACTTTGTCACACTTAGTGTGTGGCTTTTTACTATGTCACGGCTGTTGTAGCAATGGGTAAATCCAAACATTCGGCGAGTGGTGACACTTCTGTTGATCGGAATTCTCCAGTCGTGCTTGTTTCACGGTAGAGTTCAAACTCCATCCATCCATCCATCCATCTATCCACCCATCCATCATGTGCCATAAACATGGGCGGTCATGTTTTGCCATCTCACTCGATCACCAGAGTCGTGGATCAGCTCAGTGTTCCTGTCTCGACCATGCCATGTGGCCAAGCCATCCAGGTATTTACTTCTCGGTCTTCCCCTTGGTCTCTTCCCTTCGATCTTGCCAGTTGTCATCAAGTTCTCCAAGTCATTTCTTCTCATAACATGCCCAAAACATTTTGACTGTCTACGTTTAATGTATCTAATCAGTTTACGATCTTCATTTGTTTCTTGAAAGAATTGTGCAAACTACTACCGCACCAATTCCTTACGGATGTTGATTAAATACTGTACTTTGTAAATAACAATGGAATAATTTACGAATGAATAAACAAAGTATGAACATTTTACCAATGTATAAATAACTAAAGAGTTGAAGAATGTTTAGTCATAATATTTCAGTAAACAAACATTTCGGTATAAAACGTGAACAGATAAATGTTTGAGCTTGCACACTCACTTCTTACCTATGGCTGTCTGAACCTGGTTTGGGTGGCCTGACTAAGAACCGAGAGGTTTCAAACCTTCGCCTTCACAAGTCTGATGAATCCAGTGCCCGAAATAATTTCCCAGATTTCAGTGACTGCCCATACTGGCAACCTGTGTTTCTGCACTGTTTCACAAACCTGCACACTTCAATATGTACCACTACAGTACCAATAGATCAACCAGTACATTAACCAGAGTACCAATAGGTCAACTAGTACATTTAACACAGTACCAATAAGTCAACCAGTACATTAACGACTATGCAGTACCGACTCTCTATAATCACTGTACCAAAAAGTGAAACAATACATTAACGAGCGTGCAGTACCAACGGTCTACCACCACAGTACCAATAAGTCAACCAGTACATTAACGATTGTGCAGTACAGATTGTCTACCACCACAGTACTAGTCAACCAGTACATTAACGATTATGCAGTACCGACTGTCTACCACCACAGTACTAATAAGTCAACCAGTACATTAACGATTGTGCCTTACCGAGTATCACCACAGTACCAATAAGTCAACCAGTACATTAACGAACGACTGTCTACCACCACAGTACCAATAAGTCACCCAGTACATTAACGATTATGCCGGAACGATTGCATTTCGCCACAGTACTATCCGGTGCAAATTCGGTGGCCTGTAGTAAGCTAGCAACAACTATCACCACTGTACCAACAACATCAAACTACAAATTCACCGGCGTTCAGTAACTACTCCAGGGCCAGCGGTCAGCTGTGTCGCATGGAAACGCCTTAACGTGACCTATATCTGTCGTTCCGAGTGACTAGTTCCGGAGCATGTCATGAACGGAGGCAGCACGACGTCCGGAGTGTCCTTGCCAGTCACAAGACTAGCCAGCCGTTCCAGCTGACACGTTTTCTGCTCCAGGTTTGAGATGTCTGCCGACAGGGCGGATACATTATAGATGAACACACGATGTGTAGTCAGCCTGGAGTCACGTCGATAACTCGACTTCGTCAAATGGTCCTTCTGTCTGTCTATCCAGCAGTTTATAGTGGTCCTGCTGTGGTATGGTTTCTTCACCTCGTGCGGTATTTAACATTTATGACCAGAAGGTTATGTTTCTTGTCTTAGTTTTAACGAATGGTTAGTAAGTCGCATATCTTTTACTTGACGTCATAATTAATTTGTGTGTGTGGTTGTTTATGATTCACTCGGCGAGTTTACTTTCAGTAGTTTGCCATTGCGTTCTGACCGAGCGACGCTCATGACACTGTTCACAATCAACACAAGGCGGTCTCTTTCAAATCGCCTGCAGTGATTTTGATCGCGGGATTGCATGTCGGGTTCACTACTCTGTCACCAAAGATGCCGGCTACAGAATGGTTCTCAAGGGAATGTCCACCCAGTCACATATGTGGGAATATCCACTATTGCCACGCCTGTGGGAATATCCCTAGTGCCACGCCTGTGGGAATATCCACCCGTGCCACGCCTATGGGAATATCCACGCGTGCCACGCTGTGGGAATGTCCACCCGTGTCACATATTTGGGAATATCCACCCGTGTCACATATATGGGAATATCCACCCGTGTCACATATGTGAGAATATCCACCCGTGCCACATATGTTGGAATGTCCACCCGTGTCACATATGTGGCAATGTCCACTGTCACCGCCTCACCTTCATATATATTATTAGAGGGCTGCAACTCCAGCCCAAGAGATAGCATTGAGTCGCTCAGGACCCGAGTAATCTAGAACCTTCTCGAAAGGACTGGTCAGTGGGTCCATGATTCCGTGGACATTGATGTGGCCCGCCTAATGCGGGGTCCACGAGGAACTCGGACAGAGTTACCACCCGTGTCGGATTGGGACACGTGTAGACCGGCAGAGGACAGACGGACTTGAGGCAGGCAACAAGGCCTGCCTGAGAGGGACTCAATAGATATTCGTAGATATATATACATAGGCTAGATAGTGTGCTAGATTGTTGTATGACAACTATATGTTTGATGTTTAACTATCTGTGATATGTAATATAATATAGCGCGGGTCTGTTTACCCACTGCGCCAACTGTATATTCAATCCAATAAATACTCGATCTCATAGCGAACAGATTTATTGTTGCCTGTATGAACCCATGTTCAGTTACCTAGATAAGAGCAAGATGATGACAGGTTTTTTTGGGGGCTAGTTTTCCGGTTTTGGCATAGAATGTTTTCTAAAAGAGCTATTAAATGCCATGTAAAATTACTTATTTAATCATATCACATTGATTTTTGGTAACACATTGATTTGTTTAAATCAAAGAAATTGTTAACTTTACAAGTTTGCCTAAAATTAGTAGCTATCTAGCGATAAAATAGAATTAATCTGAGTCCCTCGGCAACGTCTCACCATTGCCTCCGCAGTGCCTCATTTTTTTGATTT
>JACEFZ010000724.1:0-14881 GCA_014155875.1 Cepaea nemoralis
GACATCGCGATTACTTGGTATTGTTTTTCCATCATACTGTACGGTTCTGTACTTCTCACGCTTCTAAAATTCAATTTATAAATTAAGTAGACCCACAAATCATGTTTTATGTGGACGTCTAGACTTGTTTTAGTATGTGCTACTAAATTTAGCTTCCATTAGTACGTATACTGTGTAGGGGCGGCGCGGGATTTTTAGGTAGGAAATGCGAAAGGGGGGAATGACGTTCTGAAAATATGGTGAAGGGGGGCACGGGCTAAAAAAGGTTGAGAACCACTGCTGTACTGAATCTCTCAACAATGAAGAGGAATACTTATTTGAAGAAGAGGTTTTCATGTGAAGTAAATATATTTTTAATAGATATTTTTATTAGGTACGTTTGGCTTTGTTGGTTTTTTAAAAATTTCATGACTTGGCTTTATTTGATCACAGTGATCTGGCAACAATGCCCAGCAGTTCAGACCCAGCCAGCCTGTTCGTCTGATAGTTTCCCAATACACCAGCATGCCCTGGCGAAAAGATCCAACAGATGCCCCCCTATCTTTGATTGCTTTTATGTTGATGCATACTTTGGTACCTATTTTCTGGAACATGGTCGACTCCAGAGTGACCTAATAACGAAAATAACCTTTCTTGAGGTGAGTTTGAACCTAGGAGAACAGTGCCAGCAGACGAGTATACCAGTTACGAAGCTGCCACAGCCTCGCTGATAATCATAAATAACATTTGCATAATTTACATTATCTTTAACTATATGTTATCGTTCTTAAAATCGATTTTATGCTTTACTTATAACACATATATAGTAACATTTGGTCGCCACGTCTGTCCACAACCTCCTGTCTCGTGTGTTGTCAATCGCTTCTCCTATTTTGTCTTCTTCACCGCCGGTGCTACGGAGTTCGTGCACTGAGCTGAGATTCTCCGGACGCAGGCTTGAATTAGGAGTAGAACGGAGCACTTATGGGTTACACCGGTGTGTCGTGATGTTGATCCGTCGACTAAACTAAGCTAAAACTAAACTGTCTTCTTCGCAATCTTGTAGACCACGCTGCGTGGCGCTGTTGATCGTGGCTGTTCACATACTTCTGACTCCTCCCGCGTGTTGCCGGGGCCCATAAGGGAAGCAAAGAATAGCAACACTGTAGCCTACCATGCATGTCGTAAGAGGCGACTAAGGAGGCTTGATGGTTCCGTCGCCCTGCCACTGAGTGAGTGCGTGGCGCGACACTGTGAGCTGTGGGTTTCGTGTGAAATGCTTTTGAATCTGCCCGAGGTCTTTTGGAATGTGACTGTATGTTCAGAGCGATGGCAGCTGGCTATGTCCCAGAGTTGACCCGTTTTTGCCTTATGCAGAAATGCGTGGCTGCTGGGCTTCTGGTTGACTGCCACTACCATCGACGATGAACTGTATTTTCGTGGACTGTGTGGGTGAACATCTAGGAAACATCCAGATGGGAAAATGACTGCCGATTCCATCAGAGATGAACTGGATGTTTTGTGGGGTACTGTTGTGTTGACATTCTGGTGGCGGCATTATGCACAGTGTATCTGTGCGGGCTGTTGTTTGTCGAGACTCCTGTCTTTTCCACTTTTCACATTGGGCAGTGGGGAGCGTTTTGTGTGATATTCACTGGCACAGGAGCGGAGCATAATGGGGATGAACCGTTGCTGTGAAGTTGGAACCGCGACTAGTAACTAACTAATACTTCTGACTCGTGACCTGCCGATCATTTCTCTTACTGATGTTCCCACCATATCATAATGTCAGACTGTCCAGCATCTATTCTTTTGGTCTTCCCCTGCTTTTCCTCCTGTCCAGCTTTCTCGTTGTGACGACATACTCCACTTTCTCGTTGTGACGACATGCTCCACTTTCTCGTTGTGACGACATACTCCACTTTCTCGTTGTGACGCATACTCCACTTTCTCGTTGTGACGACATACTCCAGCTTTCTCGTTGTGACGACATACTCCAGCTTTCTCGTTGTGACGACATACTCCAGCTTTCTCGTTGTGACGACATACTCCAGCTTTCACTTTCATGACATGCCCACAGAATATGATCTCCCCTCTTCCTATGCGAGTAACCAGTTCTCTTTGTGAGGTAACTTCTCTCAAGATATCTTCATTGCTCGTTCTATCCGTCCATGGTCTTCTCACCATTCTCCTACAAAACCCCATCTCCGTCGCTTCCACATAAGGCCTCAATTGTTTGCTAACATTACAACGCTAACATAACTATGTAGTCTTAGACCGTATGGCAACTACCCGCAGGCTGCTACAGTCTGGGATTCTGAGATAATTAGTACATTTTGTTCATTTTCTTGTCATTGTTTTTTTTTTTTTTCATATTTTCATCATCATTCCATTCTTCTCATTTAGTTATTAAGCCTGATTGTAGTCAGATATGACTGAGCTACCATATAACAGTAGACGGTACTACCTGCTTTCTGTCAGCGCCGAATGTTGGGCGGCGCTTACCAAACCCGACACCCCACATTGTGCCAACGGCTTCGGGCGGAAGAGCGCAATTGGGAGGGTGCAAGCCTTATCCTGGTGCGAGGAAATGCAACCCAAAGACAAAATAAGTCATGGCAGGGCAGACCAGGCCCTAAGCCTTGGTTGGCAGTTGGTCTAGGATCGAAGCTCCGACAGGCGGACAGTTAAGAGCATTGCTTTGCTGATCCGGCAGCTTCTGCAGCTTGTCTTGTTCCAGATTATAGGTGTTAACTTTCCTCTGGAGTGAACTAGGCAGACTGAGAGAGGGATCATGCTGCATGGGCAACACATGGTTTCTTTATTTTAGCCCAGGCTTTGTGCTATGGAGAGGCCTTACCAGCCACACTCGCCACCGCCATGGGTCGTAGTTATTAAGCCTTTTTGAAGCACAATGTACCAAACTATCGTCTGCCAAGACGGAAAGGTGCCAATGCAGTCACTGCAGTGCCTTCCCCGTATTTGTATGCTATGATATGTGTACGTATGTGTTTGCTGCTGACAACGGTTTGCCACAAGGTCTTATGTTTTCGCGTATACATGTGCTGCAAAGCTGCATTAAGAGTTAGTTGCATATCCTTTACAGGACGTCGCAGTCACCACCAGCATGTTTTGCTGTTGTGATCTCTGGGCGAGTTTACGCTCAGTGGTTTGCCATTGCTATCTGAATGACCGGCACCCATACCATTTCATAAAACAAAAAACAACGCAAGGCGGTCTGCTGCCAAATCTTCCGCAGCTGTGTTTCGAACGCGGGTATACGGGATTACGAACTGCTTCAGTAACTCCTTCGCCACGGATTCAGCTGCATTACTTCGTGTTATTTTATGTTGTATACCAACAAGGATAGCGACAACGACAGCTGCATATTTGGAAAAATACAGAAGATCAGAGTGGCCTCGAAGTAACCTGTTGGTTCTACCTCGAAGGTCCCCGAGTTCGAATCCAATAGTAATAGACTGTCACATATGAGGAATCATGTTAAAGAGTCAGGTGGTTGAACTCTCCGTTAACCCTGGAGTTGTGGATTCGACGCTCACCAGTTTAACATAAGAGTGAAAGACATGAGGTTAGACACCTCCCTCAGGTGAAACAAAGAGTAGACAGTAGTAACAACTGCCATGGTAACATTTTGGAGTCGCGGTATTTAAGTGGGAAACCCTCTTGCCCGCCGGCTGGTGGTAACGCATTCGAATACCCACAGAGGCATTTTAAAAACAAAACTTAACTTGGGTTCTCACGTTTCATCATCATCAAGTGCCCTGCCAGCTGGCGTAGGCGTTCATGGCTCTCCACAGATCTCGATCTTTGGTTTTCTGGATCAACTCTGCTGCTGATATTCCTCCGTGCCACCGTCTCAATCTATCGAGCACCATTTCTCTTGAAATGCCTCTCTCTGCCTCTCTTCCCCTCGATCTTTCCAGTTGTCACGATGTTCTCCAATGCCTCTCTTCTCATTACATGACCAAAGAAAGCTGTTTATCTCTTTCTTATTATTGTATATAGTGTTCTAGTTTCATTAGCCTGTTTCAGGCAGTAGTTGTTAGTTACTCTGGCAGTCCAAGGAATTCGCAACATTCGTCTCAGGAACCACATCTCTGTTGCTTCTAATTTCTTCTTAATTTGTTCATTTACAATCCACGATTCACTGCCATACAGCAAAACTGGTTATACATAGCATTTCAGCACTCTCTTTCTTACACTCAGTGATAGTGACCTATTGCAAAAGATATTCTTCATTTTCTGAAACGCGGCCTTTGCTTGCCCTATTCTGCACTTAATCTCTGCTGTACATCTTCCATCTGATGTTATAAATGCCCCTAGGTATCTAAAATTATCCACTTGGTTAAGAATTTTTCCTTCTATTTCTATGTTGTGGGATGTGGATTTTAATTTATGAGATTATTATGTTAAGTTGTCTAGGGGGTATTATTGATTCTCTGGTCACTGGCTAGAATGCAGGGTGATCAGGGATATTTACCACAAACCCCAGGAGAAAAAGAGTTCAATCCTTGAAACATTGGCATCTGTGTGTAGGTTTCCCTTCCCACTTCATCACCCTTTACATTTTCTATAGTGCTAGAAGGATATTGATTGCTCACAACATATAAACAACCACTTGTTGGACACCACATTTACTTGATGTACACAACTCTTTTGGACAAACAGTTCAGGTATTAACTCAAGATCTGCAGTTACATATATAGATGTAATAAACACTATGCATTTTCAGACAGGCATGGGATTCATTGCATTATTACAATATAGTACCCAGTGACCCCAGAAAAAACCCAGGTTATTACAAACAACACAACAACCACAAATTGGGTCTACTTTCATTTTCCCTCATAATTAAGGCAAATAAAAATATTACATAGAACCCAACGTAACATGTTTCTGTCACCTTTTACCATTCTCTCATTTTTTAAAAATAATGAGTTGGTGTCACAATACTATACCATCTATATCATTGGAAAAAACAACTACTGACCTGTTACCTTCAGAAAAAAATTACCAACACATAAACAGCATTTTGTATTACTAATTAAACTAATTAATAGACATTTATCTCCTGGTGTGCGGTTAAGAGTTCATCTTTGCTGTAGATTAGATCCTTTTCCCATTATCTGGGTACCGAATTAATGCACTCAATTATGTTCTTTATATTTAGTCACTGGTAATTGGCTGGTGCAAATCATACTTTATAATCCAAAAATAGAAATTACACACAATCACAAATACCTCCGCGTGCTAGAATATTCAAGTACTCTGTTGCAGTAGGCTTGGTGTCTTTTTTTGAAATTTGGGGCCTCAGGTTGGTCTAACTTTCCGGAATTTCCACTTAAGCTCTGCAGAAGGTACTTTACCATCTCACCATACATGGTGCCAAGTAGACGTCCATTCAGCTGCTCTGCTTTTAATATCAGAATCCCAAGTAGTTCAACAAAGATTTTACACCCACCAAGTCGCGAGTCTATAACCCATGGCATTTAGGTTGACATTGGACCAGCAAAGAGTTAGTCGTTGTTATCTAGTCCAGTGTAGAACTTTATATGATTGAGAGGCATCTCATGGTAGTATCTGTGACTAGGGCCACAATTGATCTATACCTACATATATCCACAGATGAATAAATCCAGCACAGTAACAGGTTTGCAAACAATTGGATGATTCCTCTTGTTGCTGATGTAGATACATTTAGCTGCTTTCATATGGTCTTTTATCTGATGATGTTCAGGGTTTGGAACCTTGAGGTAATCTGGTTTCGTAGTTATGTTTCAGATGATATTAAGTTTGTACCTTGGTTGTATTGGCTTATGTGGTTCATGTCTTCTCCCCATTTGTTTGAGTGGGTGTTCATAGCTAGAACTTGGTGTTGCATGGCTGGAACCTTATGTTTGACTGTTGCAGCTGTGAGATGTTCTTTCGAAGACTTATCCATTGTGGATATTAACTTGGTAATCCAACCAACAGTTGAAGGTTACTCACTGTTGTTAGTTTTAGTAACTTGCTAGAAGGATTGTCCCAGTTTCACTGACTTGGTTGAATGATGAGGCCATAGGTGATACTTCTCAGAAGTAAAGCAGACGATACACTGTTGTCAGTACTCTGTTGATCTTCATCTTTGTAGATTATTAGATCTTGAAGTCCATCCTGGATATTCCTACTAAAATAGGACTTAATCACTCACCCAGACAGTTGTCTTCAAATTTATCTGTTGCTCGCTATGGAGCTATTGAGCGCAGCAGTCCATGGGTATTTCTAGATGCAGACTATGGTTAGGACATTCACTTTCTGGCTGTTGACCCAGGATCCAGGTTTAGTGATATAGTCCCACCACATTCAACCACCACCTGCTTCTCTTCAATAGTTGCAGAGACTGATATATTTCTAAGGCAAAATACCTTCTCCCCGAAGGGAAAGGTCGACTTTCTTGTGTGCTCTCTTGACTAGAAATGGCCGCTTCAGTCTTTGTTTTCCCCCTCGCCGGGATTGGCCAGGTACGGGAGAGAAAATAAGCCAAATAAATTTAGCTGTGCCACGGTCAGTCTATCGCTGTTTTATTTTCTATTCCTACCTAAGCAAGTTACTTAAACAGTAATTGTAAGGGTTTGTTTATTTTTAAGGGAGTCAATGCTTAGGAAAGGGTAGGGACGTTTTTATTATATTACATATGTCACAATTTGGTGTCACCATTTTCTTTGATATCACCATTGTTACTGTTTTCTTGATATTCAAGGAGAGTCCTTTCCTTGCACTCTCTGTTACTACAGTGTCCAACAATTGTTGTAGGTCTGTTGATTTATCTGCCACCAATACTGTGTCATCTGCATAGCGTATATTATTTATATTATAACCTCCAACTAGTATTCCTGGCATCTCTTTGATCTCTCTCATTATTACTTCGCTATATTGGGAGAAGAGATCTGGAGACAAGACACATCCCTGTCGTACTCCTAGCTTTATGTGTTCGTAACTACACTCTTTATTTCCAATTTTAATTGCTGCTACTTGGTTCCAGTAAATATTCTTTATTATTCTTAAATCTGTCCCATCAATGTTGATATCTTCCAACATTTTAATCAGCTCGTCATGTTTTACTTTATCAAATGCCTTAGTATAATCTATGAAGCACAAATATATGTCTCTCTGTTTCTCTATTGACCTTTCTATTAGTGTCCATAATGTATAAATTGCATTGTTTGTGCCCTTTCCCTCCACAAATCCATACTGTTCTTCACTAATTTCCATTTTTATTTTCTTTCTGGTTCTTCTCATTATGATTCTGAGCAGAAGCTTAGTGATATGGCTTATGAGGTTAATTGTACGAAAATCTTCACATTCAATTGCTCCTGGTCTTTTTGGTATAGCTATAAATACAGATTTCAGCATATCACTTGGTAAATATCCTCTCACGTTTGGTCATTTTAAAACTAGTACCGTCGGGAGTCTCCGTGGCGAAGAGGTCAAGCCGTCTCACTCGGGCTCCGGAGGTTGTGGGTTCAATTCCGGGTCGGTCCTTCGGTTCACGAGTGCATTTTTTGGAGAGTGCATTTTTGGAGACTCCGCGGGGGTCGTCTCTGGAGCTACGGAGTTCGTGCTTTGTGCGACGCTTTCGGTAGTTCGCTGCGGAAAGAATCTGAGCCATGTGCGATAAAAACCCGGTGCAATGAACTCAACCTTGTCGACTTTTAAGCGACCTATGAAATCAGTACCAAGAAAGCTCCTGGGAAGTATAATCGACATCATCCATCGAGTACCGGTTGGTTTTTCAAATGCACGTGCTACCCTATCATACAGTTTAAGAACCACTCTCATACACGTGCAGTGAGCTATGTGCAACATCCCATCACACATTCCACCCTCTCATTTGTTGTGAGAACCGATGTCATACACTTACAGTGAGCTATCTGCAAAATGCCAGCCTTTGAAACATCTTAAGAACCACCCATATCACCCTCTCATACAGTTTAAGAGCCGCTGTGATACACGTACGGTGAGCTATCTGTAACATCTCACCACACATGCCACCCTCTCATATAGTTTAAGAACCGTTGTCATACACGTACGGTGAGCGATCTGTAACATCTCAAAACACACGCCATCCTCTCATACAGTTTAAGGACCGCTGTCATGCACGTACCGGGAGCTATCTGCAACAAACATTACGTCTCATACATCAACACCGAGATCTTCATGGCACAGTTGCCTTGTTTACGACTCCATGTTTGCCAACATTAAAACGCCCTTTCTCTGCTTCACTAACCGCCCGATGCTCGGGTCTTCTGCTGTCTTGTTTGTTTATGCACGTCAGCGCTTTGAAATTGTGAAGCCTCTTGTGTTCTCCCTTTTTTTTTTTTTAGTGTGTGTTGTTGATGTGTTTATTTTATTGTCGTCGTTGTCAAAATCAATGTCGCTATTTTGCTAACCGAAGTGATGAAGGTAATGTGTTGTTTCCAGGTGTGAAATTGGCTCTAGGAATTGGGTGCAGATGACGCTACAAGGTAGAAGTCGGGATATCATTAGTTCACTAGTCAACCGGCACCGTTGTTTTGGGTTCAAATCTCAAGCAAATGAGTAGTAGCTCGGATGAATGATCTTCAAGAAAAGGTGGCCAAAGTTTAGGTGGAACCATGCGTGTTTTGCATAAATTAGAACAGACTGAACGAGGAAGAAATCAGCTTTAGAAGTACACATACACAAGTGACAGAAGGGACCTTTTGACATTAAAGCTTTCAACGGCAGTGTAATATATTCGTATTCGGATGTTTCTTTTGTTTGCTTATGCAGGCTTCATTAACCACAACATCCAATCTGTCAACAGTAAATGTGTTCTTGCACTGCTGGCCAGTTGAACTATTTTTTTAAAAATCCCATATACTTTTACAACTTTAGTGCGGTCAAATCAATTTCATTATTTTCTGCGTTGCATACGTTCACCATCACTCGGTATCTAGAAATGGAACACAGTAGACCCTATGAGCCGCTGCAGTGGCAAACATTCATGCTCGTTCACTACAGTAAGAGGATTTATACGAGGGTAAGTTGATCAGTAAGTCACAAATGGCTGTAGAAAAATAACTAAATATGATAACAACTTGAAACCAGTTTATTTTTATACATACATTGTCCCTTCATTTCTAAATATAATTTCCACCAACATTAATGCACTTATCCCATCGTTTTATTACTCCTTCCAAACCGGCTGCATAGAACTGCGTGCTCTGTTTTCTAAACCACGTTTTCACTTCACATTCAACTTCGGCGTCATTCGCTAGATGTTTCCCGCCAAGGTGGGTTGTTAGTGTTTATGCTGACAACTGTTTGTCCGTAAAGCGATGCATAGCTGGGTAAAACAAAATGTTACGAGGGCGAGTCAATAAGTAAGTCACACAGTTCTGTGGGATGGCCGGTAAATGTGTGTGTGTGTGTGTGTATATATATATATATATATATATATATATATATATATATATATATATTCTTCTTCTTCTTCAGCATTCCGAGCCATTGAGGTTCTTTGCTGCAAATACAATCTGTCTCCATTCGTCTCTCTGGTGGACCTTCTCTTGCCAGTCGTTGATTCCAAGTGCTTGTAGGTCTGTATGTATATTATCTCTCCACCGCCTTCTTGGTCTACCTCGGGGTCTACGGTCATTTATTTCCTGAGTGTAAGCGAGTTTTGTTTCCCTATTATCTTCCATTCTTTCTATATGCCCCAGCCATTGTAGTCTATTAGCCTTCATGATACCAGTGATTAGCGGGGACTTAAACAAATCATAAATGTCTTTGTTACTTCTTCTTTTCCACTCTCCACTTTGTGTATCCCTAATGGGTCCAAAGATGCGTCTTAAAATTTTGTTCTCAAAGGTTTGTAACAAGGCTTCGTCTCCTTTCGTTGTACTCCAGGTTTCAGAGCCATACAGCACAACTGGTCTGATCAGTGTTTTGTATATTGTGATTTTGGTGTTACGAGATAGCGCCTTTGATTTTAGTAGATGTTGTAGTGCATAGTATATCTTATTTCCAGAGTTGATTCTAGTTTGTATTTCTTCCCTTATGATGTTGGAGCAGTTGAAGATTGTACCCAGGTATTTGTATGTTTCCGTTCTTTTAATGGTCATATTATCTATTTGTATGTGGCCAGAGTTTTTAGCCATTCCGTCTCTTGAAATTACCATATATTCTGTCTTATCTTGGTTGATAACCAGCCCCATCTGTTGGGCTTTTTCCTTTAAGTGAGTCAATATTTCTAATGTCTTTTGTTCACTTTGCCCTATAATATCTATATCATCTGCATAACCAAGCAGCTTGGATGTTCCTCCAATATCACATTCCTCCTTTACCTTCCTTACAACTTTCTCTAGAGCCAGATTGAAGAGTAGCGGCGATAGTGCATCACCCTGTTTCAAGCCAGATGTTATTTGGAAGGGGTCTGATTTCCTGCCTTTATATGTTACTATATTATAAGTATCTTCCATGCATAGTTTGGTCATGTTAATTAACTTCCTTGGTATTCCAAATTCCTGCATAACATTCCATAGACTATTCCTATGGACACTATCATAAGCCTTTTTAAAATCCACAAAAATGTTATGGAGATCTCTTTTATATTCCCAATGTTTCTCGGCTATTTGTCGTAAGATAAATATCTGATCTATTGTTGATCTGTTTTGTCTAAAACCCGCCTGGTAGTCACCTAATATGTCTTCTGAATATGGTTTTAGTCTATTTAGTAATACTGCGGATAGTATCTTATAGCTTGTGGACAGTAGTGATATTCCTCTATAATTTCCACATTGGAACTTGTCTCCTTTCTTAAAGATAGGTCTATGTATATATATATATACATAGAGAGAGAGAGAGAGAGAGAGAGAGAGAGAGAGAGAGAGAGAGAGAGAGAGAGAGAGAGAGAGATATTATGACAATGGATATAAATATACTGACAAGGGATTACAAATATCCTGACAACGGAGAGAAATACCATCATTGTCAATTAATTTATATCCATTTTCGTAATATTTCTATCCGTGGTCAAAACACGTCTGTCTGCTTGTTGTCAGTACATTCCTTGCAGTACTCAAGACATTTCTATCCATTGTCAAGCCATTTCAATCCGCTGTCAACGTATTTCTAACCATTGTCAAGACATTTCTATCCGCTGTCAAGACATTTCTATCCGCTGTCAAAGTATTTTTAACCATTGTCAAGACATTTCTATCCATTGTCAAGACATGTCTATTCATTGTCAGACATTTCTATCCATTGTCAAGACATTGTCTATCCATTGTCAAGACATTTCTATCCGCTGTCAATGTATTTCTATCCATTGTCAAGACATTTATATCCATTGTCAAGACATTTCTATCCATTGTCAAGACATTTCTATCCGCTGTCAATGTATTTCTATCCATTGTCAAGACATTTCCATCCGCTATAAAGGTATTTTAATCCATTGTCATGTCATTTCTATCCATTGTCAAGATATTTCTATCCGTCGTCAAGACTTTTCTATCAATTCTCACCATATGTATCTCCGTTGTCAAAATATTTATATCCGTTGTCAAGACATTTATATCCGTTGTCGAGCCATTTCTGTCCATTGTCAAGATATTTCTATCCATTGTCAAGATATTTCTATCCATTGTCAAGAAATTTCTATCGGTTGTCAAGATACTCCTATCGATTACCAAGAACATGTCTATGAAACCTCTAGAAAGTTCCATGACAAACCCGTCCCAAACGTAAGGTAGACTTCAAAAGTCAAAAGTCATGTTATCCCCCCCATTTGTTATCACAAAGCCAATTTCATGTTGTTACTGACTCCCCACTTCAAAAAAATGTGGGTGGGAACTGAGACCCGAGAATCCTTCTAAGGACAAGGACTAACAACCTGTCTAAGACCCACTATTGTTTGCGCTGAATATAGCCTTTCAGTCTGGGCCAGGAAAAAGAGATATCTTGGCTGTTCATCGCTGGAGAATGAAAGGCATCTAGATGGCGCTGGGAAGACCGTCTGTCGGTGTTATGCCCATGTACATACAACTCTGCGGGTGAATTCATGCGGAAGGAAAATCAAAAATCTGACTGCCAGCCAGCGATAGTGGGATGTGGTGGTCCTGGAAAGGGATTTTAAAAGTTGGTAATCAGGAAGGAACATCTGACCTCTCTGCTTCAATTACAGGTCTGTTTTGTGATGGCCTTCCCTGCACTTGTTGCTTCATTCGAAGTTTTCCTGGGGTATTCAGTACGCAAGGCTGGCGCTATAAACACGTTTGTAGGATCTTCTTCTTCTTCTTCTTCTTCTTTCTTTCTTCTTCTTCTTTCTTCTTTTTCTTTTTTTTCTTCTTCTTCTTCTTCTCTTCTTTTTCTTCTTCTTTCTTCTTCTTCTTCTTCTTCTTCTTCTTCTTCTTCTTTCTTCTTCTTTTTTCTTCTTCTTCTTCTTCTTCTTCTCTTCTTCTTCTCTTCTTCTTCTTCTTCTTCTTCTTCTTCTTCTTCCTTCTTCTTTCTTCTTCTTCTTCTTCTTCTCTTCTTCTTCTTTCTTCTTCTTCTTCTTCGTCTTCTTCTTCTTCTCTTCTTGCTTCTTCTTCTTCTTCTCTTCTTCTTCTTCTTCTTCTTCTTCTTCTTCTTCTTCTTCTTCTTTAGTTAGTTAGTTAGTTAGTTAGTTAGTTAGTTAGTTAGTTAGTTAGTTAGTTAGTTAGTTATTTAGTTTTTTTGGGGATATCATCCTTGCACTCCGGACAAATCCATAGGTTCTCAGATACCCCCTCCCCATCCCCAACATATACAACACATCCGGTGTCTAATAGTGCCAAATCTATGTTCGTTGAGGAGACCCCTCATTCTCCCGATGTGCCTCTCGTGCCTGGTCGTACTAATTCTTACTCCCGAGTCTCTCATTCTGGACATCAAAGTGAATTCACAAGAGGCAATACTAAGTACGGAGATGAATGTTGAAACATATTTTAGAAGACTATTCGTATGCACTGGGTTACCCTACGAAAGTAGCTAGCGTGCACTCGGGTGCGCGGTGTGCGTGCCAGAAATCCAAAGCTCTATTGCTAAAGAGGTAGCGAACAGCCAAAAAGCAACATCGGCATGACAGCTCGTTCAAAATGGCGACATAGAAGACACGGACTTTGTTTATCCTCGATCGAGTAATCAGTTTTCCCTTTTAGGACAGGGGTGAGTCACTGACGCTAGAGTCAGTCACGCTAACAGACAGTGGGAGGACAGCAAACACGCGCGAATGGAATAACCCAGGGGCTAGGGGACAGATAACTCGTGATCAGGACACTCAGCGCGACAGCTGATCAAATGCTGTCTAACATCGCATTTGTCACAACACTGTCCGAGTGTCATTGAGTGTCGTTCACGGCTCTGCCCACACAGGGGTCTGGTACTGACTTTATCTATCCATCCATCCATCCATCCATCCATCCATCTATCCATCTATCTATCTACATCCATCCATCCATCCATCTATCTATCTATCTATCAATCTATCTATCTATCTATCTATCTATCTATCTATCTATCTATCTATCTATCTATCTATCTATCTATCTATCTATCTGTCTGTCTGTCTGTCTGTCTGTCTGTCTGGCTGTCTGTCTTCTGTCTGTCGATCTATTTAGCCTCGTTTTAATCTACCTGCCTCATAGGATTTGAGTCGGGATTTTATGTCTACCTGTTTACATGTCTATCTATTTGTCAGTTTCTCTCCCTGACTCTGTCTATGTGTATCCTTCTATCTCCCCCACTGCCTATCTATACACATGTCTATATGCTTGTATGTCCATCCTTCTATCTTCCTCTCTGTCTATAAACATGTCTATATGCTTGTATGTCCGTCCTTCTGCGGATCTGACCCAATGACCACCGGGCCGACAGTGGCCCCAAATACCGTCATCCCTGGCAAATTTTTGTAAAAGTAGGAACATAACTCCATTTAAAATAAATATTTTGGTAAAAGTAGGAACATAACTCCATTTACAATAAAGATTTTGGTAAAAGTAGGAACATAACTCCATGTAAAATAAATATGTTGGTAAAATTAGGAACATAACTCCATTTAAAATAAATAATTTGGTAAAAGTAGGAACATAACTCCATTTAAAATAAATAAATTGGTGAAAGTAGGAACATAACTCCATTTAAAATAAATAATTTGGTAAAAGTAGGAACATAACTCCATTTAAAATAAATAATCTGGTAAAAGTAGGAACATAACTCCATTTAAAATAAATATTATAGCGTACTAGCTGACCCGGCCCGGCTTCGCCCAGACTCTGGTGGGGAGCATCTCATTTAATTCATATAAGTAGTCATATAAGTTCTCGTTCCCGTTACCGACTATCTGTCTGTCTGTCTGTCTGTCTGTCTGTCTGTCTGTCTGTCTGTCTGTCTGTCTGTCTGTCTGACCCGGCCCGTCTTCGCCCAGACCCTGATGGGGAGCATCTCATTTAATTCATATAAGTAGTCATATAAGTTCCCGTTCCGACTATCTATCTGTCTGTCTGTCTGACCCGGCCCGGCATCGCCCAACTCCTGGTGGGGAGCATCTCATTTAATTCATATAAGTAGTCATATAAGTTCCCGTTCCCGACTGTCTGTCTGTCTGTCTGTCTGTCTGTCTGTCTGTCTGTCTGTCTGTCTGTCTGTCTGTCTATCTATCTATCTGTCTGTCTGACCCGGCCCAGCCCATGGTGGAGAGCATCTCATTTAAATTATATAAGTAGTCATATAAGATCCCGTTCCCGACTATCTGTCTGACTGTCTGTCTGTCTTGTAGGAGGGAGTAGGAAGAGGGAGGTGGAGGAGGGAAGAGGAGAGGGGAGGTGAGAGGGAAAGGGGGAGTAGGAGGAATAGAGGGGGGGAG